>JNHY02000100.1:0-48718 GCA_001691755.2 Amanita polypyramis BW_CC | reverse complement strand
CACCTCTCCATTCTGTATTCGAATGCTAGAACAAGTATCGGAGTCGATGAGGTATTTTATAGCGAGCGTCCCTAGACGCCTGATGACAACCGCACATATACTGGCAAACGCCACGTGAAGCTAAAGCGCGAATCCGGTCTCCACCCTCAACATCTGTAGTGGTGCTGGTGGCTACCCTTCACGCTTGCGAAATCAACGCTATTCTCGTCCTTTGCTCAACAGATCAAACATCTCGTATCATTCTCGTTGTCTTCTACTTACCACTACTCTGGAAGAGCGGTGTGCTTATCAAGTAACGTAAGCATCACATTATTATTAACCAGTGATGATGAATCGAAGATACAATCGCTTGTGACTGTGCTATCGGTCTGTGTAAGTGTAAATGGTGTGGAGTGATAACCATGGTAGTGGCAAGGTAGTTGGTTAAGGCGCCTCAAGAGGTTATCTCGGTTTGGTATGCGCGACGGTATGAGTCCCGTATTCCCAGGAGGATGCCTGACCTCACACGTTGGCCAACTGTATCACTCGCCACCTCCATCGTATTGGTGCTGTTACTGGCAGCGGCGGTACACGTGGTAACCATGATTAGATATATTATAAATTCATAACCTCCAAATTCCGATGCAAAAACCAAAGTCAGCAGTACAAGAAGAAAGTTTAGAACATAAATGACATGTAGTAAGGCTATTCAATATAAGCATGTCAAGAGAAACATAGGTTAGTAAGACATAAATGATACAGAAGGTGGATTTTTGGGCGGAGAAGGGTTAAACCCAGAGTGAATGGAACCCGAGTTGGGTCGTCAAGCGAAAGAAGAGGAGTGTAATAGGTGTCAAAGGAAGCGACACGTTGGGGAAGAGTGTCAATATAAAAGAGATATTCCGTCATATAAAGTCATGCGCCATTGCCACCTCCAGCGCTCCCCCATCTCATTCTCATTTTCGCCTCGTCCGCACACTATAATCAAATGGAGAGGCAAACAAAAGTAGGACCTGCCGTTTCGATACATGTACAATGAAAAGCCAGGAAGAGTTGGACCCACAACTCAACTATTTCTTCTGCGGTAGCGGCATATCTGGGATCAAATAATGCATCTGGCGGCCTTCAAATCCAAGACTGCTCTTGTGTGCCAGTTCTCTCTGAGCCCCGGTTTGCGCCTGTAATCGCGCTACGTAGTGTCCGCCACTGGCGCTGGTAGGACTACCATTTAAAGTGCCTGTGCTGCTTTTGCTGGAAAGTAACGGTTCAGGTCGTGCAAACGGGTCCTCGGTGTACAGCGGGTGGTTAACGTTCGTGGGAGAAGAAGGTGTGATCATCTCTGGGGATGAAGAGCCGTGAGCAAAGGACGAGGAGACCGATGTGCTGATGTAGTCTGGGTCAACCGAGGGGTCATAGAGGGGTACGGGCTTGCGCACGGCTTTGCGCGGTTTGGAAGATTTGGGAGCCGAACCTGGAGTTGCGGGGGAGTTAAGGTCGGGGCTAGTGAATTCGGTGGAAGATGATATGGGATTGCGCGTAAGATCAAGTTGCGAGCGGCTCTGAGGAGTGGGAGAGGGAGCGAGGGAGGAACGCCCCGATCCTTGCTCTGCTGCGCTCACGAGCGACATAATTGTCGATGCTGCGAGGGAGCTGTCAGAGGGCTTACGTCTCGCACTATTGGCTCTATCGAGATGGGCAGCATAGGTTTTATCCGGACGTCTAGAGTCCTGGATGTGGGCCTGCTCTGGAGCAGCGTGTGGGTCGGGCCGCGGCTGTTGTAACCGGCTGATAGGAGCCTGCGGAAGGCCAGTACTGTCGATTGGTGGAGAGGGCCCAGAGTCAATTGGACTCTTGTAAGAATACATGCTCGTGGGTGAACCTTTTTCCTCATCCCCATTTAGACTCGCCCGTGAAACGTCACGGCTATAGTCTAGAACAGGGAGATTGACAGAATCTGAGAAACTTTTGTGTCTGGCAGAATGAATGCTGCGCTGCCGCTGATCGGACGCGCGGGTGTCGCCGGTACCGCTTGTAGTGGCGGCACTTACAAGCATATGCGAGTCGATAGAACGCAATTGGTCCCAACTCCTTGTGGGAAATAAAAATGGCTTGCGGCCGTGTTTTCTGTCTTCCGTGTAGGGAGTGCTCGGGGATGCTGCTCCAGATTTGTTTAACCTGCGGGTGTAAAGCAGGTAGGCGAGGGCGGCGGCGAGTACCAGTACAACACCACCTAGGACGCCACCCACGATTGCCCCCATGTTTGTATGTGACCCTGGAGTATGAGATTGAAAGGGAGAAGTACTGGTTAGGCATGCAGTGTTTGTGCCTGCGTGTACATAAAAAGCAGTCGACGAGACAGAAAAAGATTGCGAAGATATATTAGCATTAAGTTTGTACCAGGAAGAGGGGACGTTGACAGATTGCCATGTGTAAGTGCCAAGGGAGGGATCGATGTTATCTGCAATGGTGACATTTCTCGGGTTAGAGTTCGGGACGCCACTTGAGTTTGCGGTCGCAGACTGTTGTGCTTGGTCGTCGTCTGTGATGTAGAGAAGGAGCTGCTCGCTGATAGGGCCTGTGTACTTCCATGTGAATGTAGCCTGCTCGCATGTAGTGAGCTGGGGAATGCCGTCGAAATATAACAGCGCAGTAGGCCTAGCTGAGGCGCTTGTGGAGGACGGTTTTGTCGTTGGCGAAGCGGATAACGAGTATGAGGACGAGTAGGAAATGGCGCTGGGGACTGCGTGCAGGGTATGGATTTGTCAGACTAGCCGACCACAAATGAAGTCTGGGGTCGCTCTTACCTGCCCTGATATAAATCCCGGCGGAACGAACGCCTGCAGCGAAGCAGGGGATGAGACAGAGGGCGCGCACTCGTCTCATGGGAGTGGGAGAGAGGGAGGGGCAGTGAGCTAACAAGACAGCGAATTTGATATAAACCAACTCCCTCGCTCGCCGCCGGACTTGCCACTGCCAAGCGGCGATTCGTTCCCGTCTCGGACCAATGATCGGATCGAGTGTTGGAAACTTGTCATTTCGCAGTAAGGTTCAATGGTCTAGTGGTTATGATTTCTGTCTTACACACAGAAGGTCCCCAGTTCGATCCTGGGTTGAACCATCCTTTTTTTTGGTACTCCTCCTCCTCCATGTCCGCTCTCCTTGTAGCTGCCGCAGCGGGCATTGCGACCCTGCCTTGGCTGATGTTTCAGAGGACGCAACTCCACCAGCAGCCGACGCTGAAGACGTTTGTCTGGGCCGTCGTCCTTGTGCATACGCTCTACCTTCTCTACCTCTTCCGGACGCCACCTCCGAACGTGTTTACTGCACTTCAGATTCCAATAAATGCACCTGTAGATGCCATACGATCCCAGATTCTCCAGCGGTTGCCAGTAACGGGTAGTGGACGGTTGCCCGAGCATATCAACAGGCTTCTGGACCGCCTCTCCAGCCCCGAGATGCGCGGCCTCTACGTTAGGTACGTGCACACGACGCCCCCTCTCATCTTTATGAGAACTTTTTTTATTATTATTAGGTTTGGGCACAACGTTGTCACGACCTGCGAGCACTGCCAGACAGCAGATGATTATGTTCTGTACGCACTACCACGTCCTACCCTCTCCTACCTTCGCGAAATTGCACTAGTCGGCTTGGTCACCCTAGAGAAACTGAACCGTTCACATCTACGTCCACTCGGGATTGGCATACTCATAGCTGCATTCGTAACTGAGGCGTACTGGCTGGGCACGACTCCCATTTCCATTCCTTCAGCTACCGTACGCGTTCGGACTGAAGACGCATACATGTGGCACGACCAACTCTTACTCTACCGCCACTTCCTCTTCCTCGTCCTACCCATCTTCCTCTCCATCTTACCTTCTATTCTAACCCACCTTGCCCACTACCCCAGCCTCACCCGCATTCCCATTGCTTCCACGTTCATCAAACACCCTTTACCTCTGTCCTCCCTCAACACACTAGGCCTCCAACCCCACGCCGCACACAACATGCAACCTACACGTTTACGGTCTCTCTACATCCAATCTAGTCTAAAGACGCTGGAGCACTTGCTGCACTCTGTCCATCTCGGGCGGTTCACACAGGCAGCAGCGATGAGGGATCTGGAGTTGAGAACGCGTGCGGGGGAGTGGTGGGCCGGGCAGAAAGAGGAAGCCGATGTGATTTTGAATGATGAGGGGGTGAAGAGGGTGGCGAGAGCGGAGGGTTTGGCGTTTGATGAAGGGGTGGAGGGTGAAAGCTCAGGTCATGAGGGACCGTTGAAAGTAAAGGCAAAAGCGATAGTCGATGAGCTATTTAGGCGTGGGGTTGTACCGAGCGAGCATTGGGTCACACCAAGGCCTTAGGGATTGATCGTGTCAGTATTATAATATATAGCACCAAAAAGTGTGTAGTACAGGGCGTAACGGCATCATTGTTATTTCATTACCTGGTATCAGTGTATATTATTAAAGTAATCATCAGTATTGTTCAAAAAAATTACCATGAGGGAATCTAAGATGCCGCTACAAGTGTGACCAGACCCGGATCCTCAGACGTCTCCAAAGAGAATGAGGTCTCCTCCCCCAGCTCCTCTCTAATTACATTCCAACCTTCCTCGGTCAAAGTTGGCAAACCGCTCTCCCATGATTCATCAAAGTATTTGGGAATAAACCTACCTAAGAGTCAGCACCACAAGAAAGGAAGGGGAAAAGCTAGAAACGCACTCGATACCCTTGTGTCTCCTTTCGGCCGCCAGCTCTCTCTGCTTCTGCTCAATCTGCATTTTCTCCTTCGTCGCGTCACCATACTTCTTTTCTAGCAAATTTCGTGTCACGTTATCCCACAGTTTCCGACTCTCATACGATAACTGTCTCTCCAATGGTCGTACTATCTTGGGTATCGTTTTGAGCGTTGATAAATCTATCAGCGTTGTATATTCTGCCCCTGCGGACAATGAGATCATTGTAGAGGGAAGGGTGGTGGAAGAAGTGGAGAATATGCCCAGTTGCGATGAAGCATTATCATGTGGAGGTGGAAGGTGGGTATGTGATGGGGATGGAGAAGACGCTGTTGAAGATATCGGATCCGGATACGAGCCCGACCCTACTCGTCTCCACCTGATCTTCCCTCGCCATGTCCCGTCAAAGACAGCAACGACCCGAGACGTCGGTACATGTTTCACTTTGGTCCAATCTTCGTGTTGAGTTTCACCATCAAAGATAGTATGAATGACGCCTTCGAGCAAAAAGTGGGGTCTGCCTAACCACGACTGTACCGCCACATTAGGACAACGTGCAACGGACTGAAATGGACACACACACACACACCTCTTCTTTGTACTCAATAATCACTCTAAATCCCTTCCTCCCTTTGTGCCCGGTACAAGTTATAATCGTCGACTCGCACACTGTGATATAAAAGCTGCCCCTGAGAATCCCATTGACATGTGCCACGGGGTGCGTAATATGATAGGACTCTCCCTCTCCAGGTCCGCCTGTTAGCTTGACGTAGATACCTTGATTGTACTGTCCCGGAGCCACGCGCAGCGTCGTCCCTGATACTTTAGCGGATATTTGGTCCACCCCTAACAGCTGAACATGCCTGCTTGGACACGTAGCGAAGTAAGCTGACACAGGCGGGTGATGGGACACCTGTTCTGTGATGTAGATAACGCGCACGCGTGGTACCTCCACGTTGGAGTATAGATCAGGGTCTATACCTTCGCCTTCTGTCTCTGGTATGGCACTCGTTATTCTACTCAGGCTGAGATTGGACATGTGCGCAACCAGATTGTTAACACCATGCATCTGCGGAGAGGTCCCCGCAGTAGATGTCGATGATCTGCCGACGCGAGATAAGAAACTAACACTGCTGAGTGTGCTTTTGGAGCTGAGACCGCTTTTAACACTCATAGTTTCCGAGGAGGCACTGGCGGCTGCGTAGTCTGTGACAACGGGACTGGAAGGGACGGTGTTGGCAGGAGTGCAGGTTCCGGAGCCAGATGGATCTGAACTGGGGATCACATCCCAGTGGGCACGGAAGTGTTCGCCTAGGACAGAGTTGTAAGGCTTACATACTTTACCGTGCTAATAGGTATCAATGAGAAGTGTGCAGCTGTAGGATGGGAAGTGATACATACTACGAATTTGAGGTCTTTGGATAGAGTAAATCGCAATACGGCCAGCATACGCTCGAAAGGGTCATCAGAGTCATTGATGCTGGAAGAAAACCATCAGCATCAGTGCAACCGACGGCCGGGCGAACACCAACGAAGCAAAGATATCGGGCCTGTCGAGGTAATGCGAGTATTCCAAGTTAGGTATTGGCTCCAGTAGAGATGCGGGCAAGGAGAGCCTCCTGTCAATTCCTGCACTTCAGTAACGGCAGGTTGTGAAAGACGTGATGAGACGGACATGGAGGCGATGTCTTTGACGCCGAGACACTTCTTGACGAGGGAGACGATCATCTTGAGCTTGCCGCCCTCACCAGCGTCGGCCGAGTCTGGGACGGAGATGGGGTCCTCGTCGATGGCAGCAGCAGGTTCGTCGTTAGCGTTGGTGCTCATGGTGAGGCCGTCGTGAAGAAGAAAGGAAAGATGGGAGAGGGTTATATTATATGCCGGCTACAAGGGTCGCACGAACGTGCTCGCTTACAGAACGATGTAAAATATGCTTGTCATCCTCGCCGTCGCCATTTTTCTCGTCATATTCACATCCTTCCTCTTGTATATAGTATGGAACGACAGAAAGCTCACCAACCTACCCGACCGCGCCGCGTCGTTCTCCCCGAACCGCGTTTCTCCCTCCGACGTCCGGGCGACCGCGCGCAAACTGGCCAGGGAGCCTCCAGCCAGCATTAGGGGTCAGATCCCGCCCAAGACGGGAAGGAGATACATCGTTGTCGGCGGCGTAAGTTGTGCGTCGATGTTCACTCGAGGACAGCTAACTGAACCGGTCGACAGGGGGGATTCCTCGGTGGATGGATCGTCTCGCAGTTATTGGAGCGTGGCGAGGACCCTACCAAGATTCGCATCCTGGACCTGCACTCCTCTTCAAGAAAAGACTTTGCAGCCGGCCCAGCTTCCAGAATAGCCTTCTTTAAAGTAGACATCTCAGATCGTGAGGCCGTACAAGCCGCATTCAACGCCCCCTGGCCCGGCGAAGGCAACTCCAAACCGGAACTGACCGTGTTCCACACGGCAGCCAGCATCCGCTTTTACGAGCGCCACCCCGACCTGGTGCAAAGATCTGCTCAGGCCAACGTCCAGGGTACACAAAATGTCGTCGACGCTGCACGAGCTGTCGGCGTAAACGTGATGGTGTACACCTCATCCGGATCCACATGTGTCCGTCGCTCTCGTTTCTGGCTCTGGCCATGGGAACGCGAACCTCCTTTCTTCGTCCAAGTCATTAATGACCTGGATGACGCGATATTCCCGACACGCCACGACCAGTTCTTCTCCAACTATGCATTCACAAAGAGGCAAGCCGAGGAAATCGTTAGAGCGGCAGACAAATCTTCCAGTGCTAACCACGAATCTGGGATTCTGCGCACGGGCTGTTTACGCCCTGGGAACGGGATTTTCGGTCCTGGGGATATGTTGTGCCATTCCTATCTCAGACGAACGAGTAATCCTACATGGGTTTCCAATATCCTTCAGTCATTCATCTACGTCGAAAACTGTGCATGTGCTCATTTATGTTACGAACAGCGACTTGTCGATCTTGCGCAATCGTCCCCCAAGAACCCAGATATCGGCGGTCAGGTATTTACCATCGCCGACCCAGGACCTCCAGTTACATTCGGCGACATCTATACCACCCTAGAGACCCTCACAGACGGTGAAACTCACTTTACGCGCCTCTCCGCAACAGCAATGCTCCTCGTATCGCATCTAATAGAGCTGTACTATGTCACACGTGAAGTCGTCGGCGCAAAGTTTTCCGTTATACAGAAGATGATGCCCCCCATTTTAGGCGACATCGTTAGCCTCCAACCCTCTCTATTTCCACTTACACAGGTACACCTAATATTCGATGACTCCCGAGCAAGATTGCCTCCAGAAGAGGGAGGTCTTGGATACCGTGGTGTCTGGACGACAATCCAAGGCGTGCACAAGACATACGATGAACATAAAAAAGGCTTTGACAATAAACATAACTCTGGCAGCGGCGGTGTTACGCTCAGCTTTAGGCTGTTCAAGAAAAAAGTTAAAAATAGTCATCTAGTAGCTGAGCCACCTTTGAAGGCTCCTGTCCAAGTTGCTATCGTGAATTAGTACTGATGATACCCACTTTGTAATATCTTATTGACCGTTCTAATGACATACGTTGCGCGCAGTGCTACAAATAAAGGAGATGGTGCTATGCGAGCAAAACACCCAGCACTCCCGTATGATACATCATATATATGTGCGATATCTGACCCATGCATGTCCAAAAGGACACCATACCATGCAAATGAACAAGATACAACTATTAAATATTATACCACAGTCGTTGCCTCTCCCAGCAAGGCAAGGTACGAGCGACTCAGCGCCAGACAAGATGGAAAACAGAGATCTACCTGCTCCCAGTCTCTGGTTCCCCGACAGCGTTCCAAAACAATTTCCCTCCGACGCCAGAACCACAAGAGCGTAGACTTGTGCTAGTACCAGTACTAGTTGGACTAGGAGACCCGTAGTTTGAGCGCTGGAATTGTCCTCCTTTCGACAGAATTCCCAACCCCAGGCTAGGCTCAAATGCCGGAGCACGACTGGACAGCGTTGATGACGACGCTATCGAGGGCATTTGCACTGCTTCAGGAGCTGGGTTTGCAAATCCGGGGGCGGGTGATGATGCGGCAGATGATGAATTACCCGGAGATGGAGGCGTAAACGATGTTGGAGAGCCATGTAGTTGATATGGTGATGAGACACTTGACGACTTTAAGGTGGTCGATTTCCGTTGAGGGTTGTTGATAAGTAATGGAGGTGGTTGCGATAGAACGCGGATATGTGGAAGAGAATTGGATTGAGGATACGTGAATGTTCTAGGATGGCTTTGCTGCCATTGTGACTGGGACTGTCGAGGTGGCGCGGTATTCCATAACTGTTGCGGCTGTTGGTGTACGTGGGGGTGAGTTGTCAATATACTGGAGGCTTGCAGGTTACTTGAACGACCACTGGAACCTATCGGTTGTCGGCCTATAGCCCCGGGTGGAGGACCACCATGGAAGCTGTTATGGCGAGCTCTCTGCTGCTGAGGTTGCCGTACAAGGGACTCCAAGGTAGTGCGACTTTGCTGTAACTTCCCCATCTCATCGACAGCCATCTGATTATGGTAAGAGTCGCCATTCGCAAAGGCCTGTTCCAGCTCTCGTTCCTCGACCTCAATTGTTTCAATTTCTTCTGCAACCTCTTGAAGTTGCTTTTCCAAATCTGGTATTGTTCCCGTCTCCAGCTTTTCTCTTTTTCCTCCAAGTTTCTCCAGTTTATGGCTAAGCACCGCCGATTCAGCCTTCATGCCCTCAATCTGCTTTCTCTCCACGTCTTCAATCTGTTCCCGCTCCTTCCGCACTTTTGCCGCTTCCACCTCGATCCTCTCGTACTCCTTTTCCTTTTCCTCCTTCTTTTGCATCAGGTTTGGTAACTGAGCCTCCATTTCGCGCACCTCCTCTTCTGTCTCCTGAGCTGCCGCAGTGGCACGTTTATGCGCTTCTTGAAGTGCGAGGATCTTCTGTTTCGCACGCTGTTCCGCTACCGTGTGTTTCTCCGATGAACGTTTCAAAGTCTCGATCTCTGCACGCAAAGCAGCGTCTGCTTTTTGCGACTCCCGGCGAACCGATTTTAGATTAGCAGTCAACGTATCCCGCTCCGTAATCAGCATATCCAAAGTGTGCTGCAGCTGGCTCACATGCTCCTCAGTCGAAATTGTCACTCTGTTTGGTGATAGAGCATCTGAGCTGGTTGAAGATGAGGCAACACGAGAACTGTCATTATGACTAGTATGGGAAGACTCCGATTCCGACGCAAATGAGCTAGACGAGGACGTGCTAGGTGTTATACAATGCGATGGGCCGCGCGGATGATGATCAGACGAAGGAAAGGCCGATGCGCAATCAAATGCATCGACTTCCGATTTCGTGCATGAGTGCAATGTTTCGGGATGGTTTTGATCTTGGGGAACGGTTACAAGGACAGGAAATTCGCGACTGTGAATAAAACTTACCCTCAGTCGTGAAATGACTTCGGATAGTGCTACTCTGTCCATCCTGCACGAGACCAAGATCAATATCATATTGTCTGCCTGGAAGTAGGCCGTATATTATGATAACAGCTTCGTCGCCGTTATCGGCGACACGGATGAAGACGCGCTGCCACGGAGATCCGTTGACGTTGACCGAGAAAAGCTCTTTTGCAAAGATTTCAGAGATGAATGACAGACGTTTTTTCGACGTCTTATTTCCAGAGTCGTTTTCGTTGGTTGCGTCGAGGTCATTGTCATCTTCCGCAGCGTGGACGAGCGACGCGATATCGCGGTCTACTTCAGCTATAGAGAATGAGAGAATGAAGGTTGCGGATACTGAGGAAATTTCCCTGACAATTAGGGACAATGGGGGCGCCGAGCGGTGTGCAGAGCGCCAGGCGGAAATATCGAGTGCAGGGGAACCGTTAGTGGAATGGTCGCGCGAGAGCATCAATCCGGTCACACCGTCACGTTCCACCATGACATAAAAAAGTCTACAAAAATCATCATAAAATTATACACAAGCTAGATGCATTCAGAAGTAATAATATCCATGCGTCGGATGTACCACACGTTCTGGGATCTGAGGTGCGATAATAGGCACCGTACCCAAGACTAGTAATTTGTAGCCATTCCTCAACGGATCTGCCTGTCTGGGCAAGTGAGGGTTCTTGTTCTCCTTCCCTTTAGCGGATCCACGTTCTGAAACTTCCAGATCCACGGCATGTGGTTGAGTGGCCCCTTTGCCAGAATCGAGACTGACACGTTTGCTCGTCTTAGCGGTGCTAATATTCGTTTGGATCTTCATCGCCTTCCTCGCGAGGATCGCCTCACCTCCAAGGCTATTCGTAGTGGTTGGCTGGTGTGGATGAAATAATTGAGAACAAGTTGACCTGGGTGCCAGCTTTGGTGATGACCCTAAGCACAGGTACCGCGTGCCTTGTTGCCCTCTAGCTCTCGCAATAGAAGGAGGCTTTTCTGTATTTGTAGTAACGGCAGTAGCCTAGGCAAGTGTTAATATTGGAACTGATTAGCTTTATCATATAACCGACCCCGGCTTCTGTATTGCTCCGCATAGTATTGCAGAAGCCGCGGCGCCTAAAGAATGAAGACCACCTTAATGCTGTATAGATGCCGTACGACAAGCCTATTCCACCCAGCATAACCAGAATTGGCACAAGTACTCCGGCAAGCCGCTCCTGGTTTTTCGTTGTGTCGACGGAAGGTTCGAAGACAGGCATAGTAAAGAGTGACACAGATTAGTCCAAGAGAGCGTTAGATAAACGAAAGACGGGATCGTAGTCAGGAAATAAGAAAGATGGATACAGGCAACTGCAAACTTTAACAGGCGGCTGACGATCGGCCCATCACTGACTGGACCGTGCGAGCCTATGTCTCTGGAACAACGATGACATTATTAAAATAGTTCTAAAAACTTACAAAACAACAATACATCTTTCATGTCGAAGCGATACAACCTACAAATTAGATAAATAAGCACTCATCATTCACATGGAAATTTGCCCTCAGCCGAATAGTTTGTCCTGCATAGCACTTTGTGCTTGGACATATGCTTGTTTCGAAAATTCGATGACCATCATAGGGCACAGAGATGTGGGACAATAGGTAGCGACTTACCTGTCAAACTCCTATTCTTCACCCAGCAAGTCGTCATTGCGATCCAAACATAATCACGTCAGAGGGTGAGTGGGCTCACGCATAGCGTCACCGGCTAAGACGCCTCATAGCAGGTAGAATGAGCAAATTACTCGGCCTGTCATTGGGAAGTCAGTACGCATTTCTTCAAACAAAACGAAATAGTCAGTTGGTGATGCATGTTTACGAGTATGGCTCATTCTTATGGGAGTCACCAGCTCGAGGATGGAATGGTATCATCATTGTAATGGCCCGGAGACATTAATGCGAAACAGGACACCCACCTGCATTTAAGTTGTTGCATAGTCGATGACCACGGCCAGGAAAATTTTGAAATTCAGCGAGCGGAGTCCAATCTGGCTGTACAGTTTCCGCCTCCTTCCTCATTTCTTTCTTCCGTTCATTGTCGACTGCAAGCATTTTACATGAGGTTAGTACCTTGTTTCGTCTTTCTAGTTTATGATGAGTCTTGTAATCAGTTCTGCTTCCGAAAGAGAGTATAAATCCTCTTGTGGAACCTTATACCAAATTTAATCTGACTTTTCAATTCATGTCTTGTTCTGGTCCATATACTAACGTTTCCTTCCAGTATGTACAGAACAAAGTGAGTACTTTATATGCAAGTCTGTCAAGGCCTTCAAGACGAAAACAAGTTCATCCATTCTTTGACGCCTTGTTCTTGATCGTGCTTTTGGACGACCTCCTGCTATCGTGTTATGCGACTGCGTGGATGGTGCAAGTTTGTTCCGTTCTGGAATGGGCTTGTCGGTCGTTGTGTACGAATAAGAACTCGGGAAATGAAAACCGTGGCTTTTCTGATTCCGTCCCTGTTTTCTGACAATAACCCTTGCTGATGCTAGCTCTTTATAGTTTGATACGGGGCATTTTGTATAATGAACGTAGATCAATAAAAGTCTTGTGAACCCCCCCTTATATTATACATGCGTGTTGAAGTGACTGGACCAGACGTCAGAAGGTAGGTAGGTGACGAGTATCAGTTATGCGCCTAATTCCCTCAACCGTGATGAGGACATTACTATCACCTGACTTATTGCAGCGCCTCTAAGTGATCATCAAAAAAGCTAAAAGCATGATGTAGCGTGAAGGGGAATCTCAACTGAGTGGTGATAACGTCTCCGGATCTGGTCTGTTTCCATGACGAACCGTCGAAAGGTGTATGGGCGCCTGGACGACAAATTCCCTTTGCATACACGACAACTTGAGACTGATAAAGCCTAGCTCAGACATTTGAGGGCTTAGACCAATTGTTTCAATCGCAATTAATGCTCACGTTGGATACGCGATTAATTATTGTCAAAATTTCCATGCTTTACTTGGGAGGTGTCCTATGGCGTTCTTACTGGTGTTTACATAGTTACTGAGGAAAATTTAGACGCCCATTTCTGAACTTAAGCAATCTGATCATAGGATGTCCCCCATTTACGCATACCGCATATTGCAGACAATGTCTCAAGCATTATCGCAGAAGTTGTATGCCAACAAAATAGTGAATCTGACAGCCGTGCCACGGGATGGGAGGATACGGCCTCGGATAATCAACTATGTTTCATTCATACCTTAATGAGCTTTATTGGTCGCGACGACCTGTATGCGGGCCGCGGGGAGGTGGTGGTACGGATTTGTTCTGCTATGCTGTAAGTAGATTTCTCAGTCAAAGAGTTTTCTGATTCTGTTTTGGAGCAACTTTATCTGTTGTATCTTCAGAATTAGATATAAGGTATTTTGTAAGCAGAATATACGAATCGGCAGTGATATCTTAAGTTGTACATCACGTGCGTGGATCAAATATCAGGGGGTAAGCAGACAGTATTGCGTAGCCAATCTAATGCGTGTCGTTAAGTCACAATGACCATGATGGCAACAGCGTTATCTGACCTATTGTTACATCCTCCAAGTGATCATCAAAATCACCGAAAGCCTGGTGAAGGTAGTCGGTCTGAACCAGTTTGACTGCGCGATTGGGGACGTCAACCGAGGCTAGCTGGAATGAGGATTTAGGGGTGAAGGCTGTCCCGCTCTCTGGATGTGGCTTCCATGACGAGCCATCGGAAGGCGCATACGGCTACATCGAACCCTGATGAAAGTACTTCTTGCTACGAATGGAACTAAGGCTTACAATAAGTGCGGGTCGAGATGTGCCGAGCAGATCGCCGTCAATCTTGGGACGAAGAGTGGAGCATAGTATAGTCAATAGAATGGAGCTGACATACAACAAATGCAATGGCTTTATCAAAGCCCGTTCTAATTCTCTCGGCTACCTTTTCACCCACTGGAGCTAATGCAGTATCATCCAGACGTTCGCATGCTTGATAATAGGCGACTATATTCAACCCTTTGGAGTCTGCATATTGTCCCGCCTTTCTCCATACTGTAAATCCAATGCGGACTATGATTTAACAATTATGAAATTAGCACTCACCAAATCGAGGCCGACTTCCATCATTGGACTTAGGCTAGTCCAATGGTGCAGCAGTGGAATTGCGTCTTCAATGATGATACTGTCAGCGACAGCTTTTCCAAGCATCACTCCATTGACAGTCTTATGGGGGTGCTTTGCAGCATGAAAAAAGACCTTGAAATAAGCTTGATCAGAAACAGTGTAAGTAGCCATCGACTGGGACACGCGACGTAGCGCGTGTTATTTGTTCATGGGGTACTTTGGCAAACAAAGGGAGGTGTTTATTTGGTTACTACTCTGTAGCCAAATACCGGCCTGATGGAGCTATTAATAGTATTATTGTACACCGGGGAACAATAAGAACGCGGAACAACAATGGACGAACAGTTTCTCTCATTTACATTCTGCAGACGCTGGCGTCCGGCCTTTGCTTCTTGATCTTCCACGACATTCTTACAACTTCGTTCTTTCAAACGCTCTCGCGATGTACGCGAACATCGTTGCGTTACTTGTTCTAGCGGCTTGTTCCGCCACAGGTGTGTTCATCATTCGCAGACAGACGACCGTTAGCTGACGAATTAGCAGCACAACAACCTTCTATCGTTTGCCTGCCTGGGCAATGTCTCGAGGGGTACACAAACATAACTTGTGAGTGCAAATCATGTCTGCTTTTCACTATCTTATTTTGCAATCCAGTCGGCGCTAGCCTGTCCGGTACGGGAACGCCTGCGCAAATGCATCTCCTCCCTGGTCAATATACGTCAAACACTAACCCACAACTTCTTCACGATGTTTTGACATCCTTGTCTGCAACCCTGTCACCTTCGCCCGGATTTAATGTGCCATCATCATTGACACTTCCTCTTAATCTCCAGTTGCAGCCTGGCATAGCAATTTTTACCGAATCTTTCTATTCCGGAAGATCTGCTTTCGCCTCCCTCCCTACTTCTCCTGTGAATAATAACTCAGTACCACTCAACGCGGGGTCGCTGGCGCTTGCACCGGGCGTGTGGGCTGCCGTGAAAGCCGGGTCAAATCGCTTCGTTTTATGGGATTCTGTTCCGGACGTATCACAACTGCCTATAAGTATTACCGATGTCTTGTCCTTGTCCGACCTTGAGTCAAGTGCCTGCTCGCCTTCCTGTTCAGGTTCTGGTATATGCACCGTGGGTGGGACTTGCCAGTGTCCACAAGGATTTACAGGTTCGTCTTGCGAATCCTGTGCGCCTGGATTCTTTGGACCCAACTGTCAGCCATGTCCGACTGGTTGCACTAGCTGCGACGACGGTGTAAATGGATCAGGACGATGCTTACGACCTATAGTCAATAATCCGCCTTCAAGTTGCAATTGTGCTAATGGTGTTTGCGGGTCTAACGGCCAGTGTACATGTAACCCTGGTTTCACGGAAGCCAGCAACGGAACCGCATGCGCGAAGTGTTCTACGGGTTTTTACCTAACATCGACGGGCGACTGTCACGGTGAAGATTATCACATCATTCCTCTTTAGCGGTCTAGGCTAATTCCTCGCCCTTCATTTAGTGTGTCAACTGGGGTGCTCTCAATGTGCAGACAGCACTGGAGCATGTACACAATGTCAACAAGGCTTCTTATTAAACCCATCCGATCAGACCAAGTGCAATCCTTCGCAACAAACTACAAGTACAGGCACTGTTTGTCCGGACGGCAGTTTCAGCAACGGCAACTCTTGTCAGCCTTGCGATTCTTCGTGTCAGACGTGCAATGGATCTACATCAAACAGCTGTACATCTTGTGCTCCTGGCCACTACCTCTCGAATGGCGCATGTGTATCTGCTGATAGTAATGGTGTTTGTATTGGCTCGAATCTCATTGCCGATAACAACAAGCACGAGTGCGACAGTATGTTCAACTTACCATTCCTCCTGGCTCAAAATCCCTTACATATTCTCAGGCTGTCCTGCAAAATGCACATCCTGCAAAATACCAAATTTCAACGTTGCATCGACCGTGAATCAACTTCAATGTACTGGGTGTTTGCCAGGATTCTTCCTTTCTGAAGGCCAATGCGTACCCGAGTGTCCTGGTGGCACATTTGTTTCTCCTCAAGACAACTTAACTTGCACAGGTACGCTGCTTTTTAAGATTAATTTTTAACTGTAATCCTAAACGACACCAGCATGTGATTCGTCTTGCACTACTTGTGCAGGACCGTCTACCTTTTGTCTCTCCTGCTCTGGCAACGCGCTAGCTTCGATCGGAAAATGCGTTCAAACATGCCCATCCAACACATTTCAGTCGTCCGGTTCATGTCTTACATGCCATCCAGACTGTGCTACATGTTCCGGTGGTGGTTTCAATCAGTGCAGTAGCTGTCCGTCAAACCGACCAGTGCTTGTTAATGGACGGTGTCTCCCGACGTGCGGCAAATCGCAATTCTTCGATACGACTACATCTTCGTGTCAGGCCTGCGATTCTAGCTGTTCAAGCTGCTCAGCAGCAGGACTGGGCAACTGTCTTGCCTGTGCTAATACAAACTCGGTTCTACGGTCCGGTTCATGTACAACAGCCAGTTGTGCAAACAATTCTACTGTCATTCCCGGCCTCGGTGTTTGTCTCTCCGACCTCGCCGTCGTTCCTCATGGGTCACAGACAAAGTCGCTTCCACTACCATCTGTTACGGGTGTTAACAACCCAACGACGGTTGCTGTAGGTCGCCCACTATCGTGGTGGGAGATACTCCTTATGACACTCGGCTGTGCATTCATCTCCTTTGTCATCGTCTGGCTGTTACGTCGCAGAGCTAAAAAGCGCCGCTCCAAGAAGACGGCTATGTTCGCTGCCAGCAAGGGACTTGACAAGAAGCAGAACTGGAGGTGGCGTTTGATTAGGTTCGGGGAGAGGTTTTTTGGCCACTCGAAGAGCCGAGAAGGAGTGATAAGACTTCCCACTGAACATGAAAGTGAAACTATAAAACTTGCCAAGCTAAAAGCCGCGGAAGAAGCAAGACCATCATCTGATAGTGGAAAATACCCATTACAAGACGAAGATATGGCAAATCTCAGTCGATCACATCGTTATTCGAAGGCGCCTTCGCTGCGCAGGTCGCGATACGGTTCCCACTTTGACCGGATCTATGCAGATGACGATCGTCCTATTAGTTCACATAATGCACCATCCATCTACTCCCAAACAACTGGCACACCTCGCCGTGGGCCGGACCCGCGGCAGCCAGTGAGGGAACTTCCTTCTCGCTTTTCTGATACCACACTTAGCTCTTACGAGCACCATACAAACTTGCCGGAAAAAGGTTCTAAGAATCCGTTCTCGCAGTAACTTAGAGTGCTGGATATTTCTCTTTTTACGATACATATATGGACCTTTAGACCTTCGCGTACTACATACATCACGCAGACAATCATTGCATGTCACTACCTTTTTATGTTGTACTGACTACCTCACGGCGTATAGAACCATAATGCATAATCATTGATATTGAAGACAAACACCATGTATCTTTACAGAGTAGGGAACACAGTCCTGTAGGTATCTAATTCTTGTTATACAGAAGAGATTAAGGACCCGTAGCTCCATAATACGCCTGTCCTGCTGGAGCCTGGTATATAGGCTCATAGACGCCGTTCCCAGTGTCTGCGGCGAACTCAGCTGTGAAGACGTTATCTTTGAAGAATAAGACTTACACATGAAACCGCCCACTCCATAACGCTCTTCTGCCTGCATCTTCTTGTAAATAAGCCAAAATGCGTGTATATGGCCAGGGAAATAGCCCAAGCTAGTTTACTTCAGAACAACATCCAAACCACGACTTTAGAACGCACCATGTCAGCGCGAAGTTGATTAGGAGGTCACAACTACACCCAGTGACGATAGCGGCTGCGGCCGGGGGGAACAGAATAGCAACCTGACTGCAAGTTGGTCTATATGTATGTTATTCATTGAGTATACTCACAATAATAAGGACAACGTCTGAGGTCCTGGCCATGGCTGCGGGGGAGGAATAAGAAGGCAATGTTGCTTAGCTGCGGAGAGTCACTTCAGTACATTACGTCATGAACCCAACTACATAAGTAAATAAATTACTACAAATAATCGTACAAGCAAGATATAGCTACAGGTTAGATGCCTTAAATCACATCAGAGAAGACTGGTTTGTGCCAAAAGATTGACCAATACGACTTCTTGAACTAGCTAGACGTAAGAATACCATTTTGTCTTTCACTCAAAATACTCACTTTGTGTAATGACTGATGAGGTAGCACATGTGTCCTGTCAATATTCCGTAAGCACTAGCAATGTGGCACAATTAATAGATACTCACGATAGCACAAGTTAGATGAGGATATAGTTTTCTCTTCTTGGGAGAATACTGGTGATGAAGTGCAATGAAAACGTCACGCAGGTCTGCTGGGAGTTCAAGATGTGATCCACCCTGGATGCAGCGCTACTCACATTTGGAGACGTGCTTGGTATCATTTGGCCGATCACCATAAGATGTAATATAGCTCGCTATCTGTATTCCTGACTTTAGTTTCGCGTCCAGAATATCCAGCTTGTTCAAGAAGAGAATAAGTTCAACCGATGCGAGAATTTTGTTGGCACAGATCTGTTCCCATAGTCTCATACTGTCCACCTTCGCACTTGTCAGCATGTACCGAACAGCGGGTCGCCAACCCTCACCAATCTATTCACATTCTCATCTTCAGCAAGTGTTTGATTGAAGGCCGATATTGGTGACAGGAATATGATAACGTTTACTGCATTTGCAAGTCAGAGGGGGATGAACTCCATCAATCGTATGCCCTCACCGTCCTCAAAGAACTGTGCCCATGCGGCTAATTTGGATGATGAACATATTTTGAGATGATGGAAACAAGATCATTCACCTCTCTGGCTTCGGCTACCGCCGACATCATATATAGTCCAACGCAACGCCGTTTCAGCAACTTTAGTAACATTGATTTAGGTAGTCAGTGATGCGAAAAATTAAGATCGCTTACGTCGACCCTCCACGTGAATATGATGTTCTTCTGGACCGATCGTTGCGACGCGCGCACGTAAGACATCAGCTTTAGTTGTGTTAAGCACGATAACGTTGAGTACAAACAGAAAGCCTAAATCTCACCTGATGTTGGCTTGTACCCCTCTTCCGTGATGCGTTTCACGTCTCGCAAGAAACTAACCACGTAATCAGTCACTATCCATAACACTGAGTGGGGTTTGACTTACAAACCAGGTTGGTCTTCTAGTATGATATTATTGGCTGCTAGACATTGCTGGACTGATGGGTCACTCCATAGGTACAGGATATCATCGGCACAAGCCCCCAAAATCCTGCGATTCGAATCGTCCACGTTTCTGTCCGACTGTCGTTTGCCCTTGAAAAAACCTTTCCACCCTGAGCCCGAGCGTAGCTCCACTTCCGATGCTCTAGACGGACGATAATGGGTTGTCCCTTCTGCACTGCTGTAGAAAGTCGAGCCAGAAATCCTTTTGGTCAAACTCTCCTCCACATGGCGAAGTGGTGCGAGGCGTATGAAATGCCGCCTGAGCCCGTCCCATTGTCCGGAAAAGTATGCAGAGGACACTCGGCCGTCTTTGGTATTGTCATTGAGGACATTTAGAATGAAGTTGACAGAACGGACGAGATTAAGGTGAATCACGGGACGCCACGCAATAGCCTAAAAAACCAAGGCCAAGGATGTTAACACGTGGAAAGTTTACTCAAAACAAAGAAGGACGTACGTCTGCTTCGAACGCTTTTGGAGACAAGAACAGCTGAAAGTTCTTCAATACCGTTGACTTTCCAGATTCTGCTTGGCCTATAGAAGTTACGGGATTCGTGAACGAAAGAAGAGAACGACTTCTCGTAAAGACATACCCAATAAAAGAATCTTCGCTCCAGGGGACTGTTTCTTGAGTTGTTCTTGCTCGGCCATGAGGGCTCGATCAATGGATTCACTGACGCGTTTCGCTTCGGCCTCCTGCTCCATACGCACGCGCGTATCCTCTTCGCTCTCGTCGGTAGGCGGATGGGGCGGCCATGTTGTGGATGGGGCCTTCCGGTTGTTGGCCTTGAGCGCGGGCATACTATGATGACGGCGGTGAAGTAAGGTGACCCGAGAAGGGGTCGACACTAGCCAACTTGGAAGAGGATAGACGCATTTGAGTTAGCACGAAGGATCAGATTGCAACAATTGCCTGATAAATACGTACCCAATCTTTTGGCGCTGGGTCATCTCCAACCCGTGTGCGGTTTGATTCTGACCTCCGCAAGCACTTGGCAGGCGATTCACAATTTTGTCCTTCACGGCATCCTGGACGTAAGCATGTCTAAGGGTCACTTCAATTCACTTTATTCCCTTTCGGTCATTATGACTTACGCAACCACTCGCTAAACCCTACCAAGCGAGATCAGACATTCACTGATGTATTCTTACATTAGGAGCGTTATTATTTTTCGACTGTATGTATCAGAGAAAGGTACTACGTGACTACGTGGATCAACGGGCGCAAAAGACATTATGTGTTAGGAATCGGCAAAGATGGTGCAGCAAAAAAGTAGAGATACTATGTAAGTAGCGAGTCATCCCCAAAGTCAGAGGAGTAGAACAACAGTTCAAGATTTCGCATATGAACACCACAAAAAAACACAGGTATGTTACCTGAATAAGTATGTGTCAGAAACCAGAAGCGTGTGCAAGTGTAGGCACCTCGGGCGACGAAAAAGTCCAAGGCGGCATGGTGAGAGAAAGTCATTGAATGAGTGCAGCTAAGTTAGGTATGGTGGCGTGCCGCCTGGGGTGACCACCCAGCTTCTTTCCCCATCACAAAGACGACATCTTCTTCCTCCTCCTCTTCTTCGAGATCCTCACCATGTTCTGCTTCATCTCCATTTCCGGCTACCGAGTTGTATTCGATGAACTCGCTTCCGACATCCGGAGCAAATCCACCATCATGCTCGGAGGGCTCCACTTTGCTGGGCGCTGCATTTGGCAGCACAAAGCGCTCCCACCCATGCATTCGCACGTAGTCGCCCCTAACGGTCAACACCATGGAGAGGGTGAGTACGTCCTTGACGAATTGATAATCATGTGTGAGATTCTTGACACGATTGAACGAGGCAAGAGTTGTTATTGCGACCCAGCCCTTCGAGTCCATCTGCGCCAAAGGATGTCAGAATTATGGGCTATTTGGATGGCGTAAGACTTGCCTGCTGTCTGAGGTAGAAATCTTGTGCTAAATTTTGGGGGCTCAAATAATACTCTAACTGACCGAGTAGCCAATAGCGAGTGGAGTCTAAGGGGAATGATAATTGTGATTGAGGTGCAGGCAGGGGAGGTGCTGACGCTGATGGCGGTGGGACTTGGACAGGCGCAGAGTGGACCTGTGCTGGACCATAGGCGTCATAAGGAAACGAGGGTTGTGAAGGGGTGTAGTAGCCGTTGGCGGAATCGCCCATTGGTAGAATGGGCGATTGGAATTGGGAAGGAGATGCTAATTGCGACGGGGCTTGGGGATGTCGAGGCATGTGCACCCCTCCCCGATGGTGGAAACCACGGTTGTAACCCCTTGTGAACCCATTGGAACCACGCCCACGTCGGTATCCACCTCCTCCTCTCTCGTACACATAGTTTCCGTATCCGCCACGCCTGGACTTATAACCATCCTTTGTACGCTCTTCTCTATCTTGATCCTGCTCCGCGCACTCTCGCTCTGGCTTTTCGCGATGCTCCCGCATGGACTTCTGGTCACGCCCATCAGCAACAGGATTTGTCCCGGACCCAAACCCGTATCCATAGTCCCTAACTTTGAAGGCATCAGACTCGTCCGTGTCTCTATCGCTCTGCAGAGTCACATCTTGACCGAGGGGAGCGTTCTGTGCGAGCACACCGCTAGGATGATTCGATGGTAACGAGCTGGCCAGCGAAACATCAAAAGGAAGACTGGCACTAATGCTCGATAGCGGTGTTACGGCCGACGAGGATGCTTGCGTTTCAGGTGCAGATGGTAGCTCCCTGGGAGGCACAGGGGGCGAGACCCCCCCCTCTGCAAAACCAAACTTCCATGTCGTCTCCTTATCCGTTAGATCAATGACTTTGATGTCCTCCACAGCTCCCACAACCAACTTTTCGCCAGCATCCACCGTTGGAGAACCCGCCATAGAGGTGCGACTACGAGCCTTTGATGAACGTGTCCTCGACCGCAACCGTGCATGTCCCACTTCACTTTCGCTCATTCCGATGGTAAATATTGCCATCTTTTTTTCTACAGTCTCCATGATTGTTTCTACCTTCTCATCTGATGGATGAGGAAATGAAGGCGCTGGCGATCGGGTCGAATCGGCTATACTCCCAAATGCGACCGCTCCCTTTCTATTTCCCTCATCGAGCGGCGTTGCGGTAACGTAGCCTGCAACCGCTTGAGATCGTTCGGGAGGTAGAGGAACGCGGTCCGACTGCTGAACGTATCTCTCACTTTGAGAAGAGCTACTAGAGGGAACATTGTATTGTTGCATCGGGGGGCGGGGGCTTCCCATTACCTGTGGTAGATAAGGTGCTGAGTAGGATTGATTAGGTTCAGCGAGGTTGCCGTTCCAGTAGGGGTAAGATTGCTGTGGGGAAGTCATGCCGTAATCGTATGGGCCATATGGAGGATACATCGAATAGGGCGCACCCACACCGGGGTAGTGTATAGGGGGAGGTGGTGGATATATAGGCGGGGTGTTGTCGTGACTTGAGCGATAGCTAGCATTGGAAGGAGAGTGTGCAGATGAATAGCTATAATGGTGGGGAGGGAAGGAAGGGTGCTGACGAGAATAGTAAGGGGCAAGGCCGGTGTCAGCACCATATACAGGAGTAGGATATGCCATTGGCACATGTCCAGACGCGCCTGGATGGGTTTCTGCATAGGGTTGCATGCCTGGAGCGAATGCAAGCGAGCCATTTGGAATGAGATTGGCGTCGGAGGGGGGAACAATACTCTCATCTTGCGGTAAGCGTTTGTTTCTGGGGACGCAAGGACTGGACTGGACACTGCCAGTCCTGCTGTTTATTCGGGATTGAGAAGCGGACTGAGAGACTGAGTTGTGGCCCGAGTGGTTGCGACTCTGGGCTGTGCTAGAAGAGGCGCCGTTGATGGTGTGTAAGTTTTTGGAATGGTGTGCGGGGCCAAAATGACCATTTTTGTTAGAGTGTGGCCTCTGCTTGTGCTCGGCAGAGCCTTGCCATTCTTCTGCTGACAAGGGGATCCACTTTTTCTCGCCTACATGCAGGTCAGCATGAAGAAAGGACGTTTACAATCAATATAAAATAGATAATAAGACGCACTCTTCTTGGGAGTAGCGCCAGCGGGATGCGAAGGCTCTCTGCAGTCATGATCGTCTTTTTCTGGCGCTTTATTCGATTTAACAGTAGAGGACTTGCCGACCTCTGGCCAAGCCTCGGAATCATCCAAAGTGGGGACTGTAATCGGATTGCGCTCACGGTTAGGAGGTATTCGGACGACGAAAGGATCATCGTCGGGATCGGTGGTGAGAACGGAGGCAGACTTGTTTGGTGTGGATTCAGTGGGGGCACTCTGCGAGGCTTCCATGGGTGGGGCGTCTGCAGACGGGTCTTGCGTGGGCTGGGCGGGCAGGGGTGCTGAAGTGGAAGGAGCGCTGCGCTGGGAGGTGGAGCGGGCTGCGGCAGCGGCCATCTGTTCCTTTCGTACGTCCCAGACATTGAGGACGGGTGGCTTTTGCTGAGGCTTTGGGTCTTCGATCGGTGAGCCGTTTGCGGGGGGTCGGGGAGGCGAATTATGGTGGAGGGAGTGGTGGGGCTGCTGGAGCTGGGGTTGCGAGGGCTGGTGTATGGGACGTGCGGCGGGTTGCTTGGCGCTGTTGGCCTTTCTTGCGCGCTCCGCCCAGGAGAGCGAGGAGTCGGACGCAGCCATGGCGAGCGGGAGACAAGCCACGAGACACTGTTAAGAATTAAGTAACTATTTTATTTATTTATTTATTTTCCACCGCCCGCAACTCTGCCCGCACGACGACGAGTGCCTTGCCGAGTAGATTCGGCCCCCACCGCGTCCTGCTCGCCCCTGCATTGCGCGCCCCAAATCCGATGCCCCATATTCGGTCTCGCGGGCTCGCCTCCACCAGGCACCGCTCGCCAGTCCCCAGTAACTTTTCCCGCAAATCTGCGTTCTGTGCAAACTTGTGCATGTTCCCCTCCCGCACAATCCGCTCCCGCTCCGCAACCCACACTTTCTCGTCAAAGTTCTGGACCATTCGTCCAAGTGCTTTCACCTTTGCCATCCCTTTGGACGTCCCCTCCCTGATCGCTAGCATCTCCCGGCCCATCTCATAGTCCTTGAACAGTAGCGCCTTTTGAACCATCATCCAGTGCTCCGCTGTCGGAAACTCGACAATTTCCTCCTCTCCCCCAAAATCAACCGTGACTGTGAACGGTGAATAGTACCACTGGGATGCCCATCCACTGCACGTACTCGTTACACTGCTACCCTAACGATAGCCAGCGGAATGCCCACTCACTGTTCTTCGTTGGTTTTCCAGAAAAACACATAGCCGTCCATGAGATGGTAATAGACTGATGTGTGAGTTGACGCTGACTCCGAGTGATAATGATCACAACGCGGTGCCGAAATCACAATCAACTTTCCTATCTTACATGCAGGTAATCCACCAGTGCCTCTAACCCTTCATTTCCTCCTAAGCGTGCAATCTCATCACGCACTTGATCCTCCATCACCGCCAAGACTGACAGCGTATACTCGAACGACCGTGTATGCGTCCGGAGGTATTCGATCGTATGTATTTTTAGCGTCGGTGTCGAAGGACGCTTCTGGAGAACATCTAAGCAAAATCAGCTCAGTTGAGAGAATAATACAGAGGCACGCACTCAAGACCTGGCGATTTGTCCTGTCAGTTTGGATGCTATGCACAACAGGAAATGAAAATTTTCCTTCTGTCAGGTCTTCAGCAAATCCCTTGTTGTTCGAGTACTGACAAATACAAAGATCAACAACACCTTATGCGTAGCCTGAAAACACAAGTACCTCTGTGCTCTGTAAGTTCATATAATCATCTCTTATCTGAAAGAATACCCCAATAAGGTTAACCAACGGAATGTAATCTCTGGTACTTGTCAGCGTAATTTTTGTCATTCCGGAAAGATGCTTACACATCTCTATTGCTAGTGGCACATGCCATCATGAGCTTGATCCCTATCCGGAGAAGGCCACCCGTCTCTGTCCTTGTGAACACCTTGTTTACAGCTAGCGGAGTAACGCCCACTTTGGTTAACCATTGATATGTATTCTGCCTCTGTCGGACAGTGTAAAGAGTCACGCCACAAGATCTCCATTCCTTGCCCCCGGTGCAATGAAAGCAGTTCTGCAGTTACAATTTTGTCTAGATCAGGTGGTGCAGATGTATTGTTCCGTAACGCAAAAAGGTCTTGATATGCGAGAAAATAAACATAATTCGCAGTATTGATTGTCTGTGGTATGCCGTAGATCCTGTGGGCAACTAAAATTCAGGTCAGATGGTACATACAAACCCACGTTCATATCAGACATACCAGGATGACCCCTCCGAAGCTGTGAGTCATCCTCTATATCATCTACCCTACACCTACATCGAGTATCCTGTATTCAATGGCAGCAGGCCACGTACATCAGACTTGCAGTATGCAACATGTTTACAACGTCTGCGATAACCCTCAATTTATCTGCTGGCACATTAAGCCACGTATTGAACGCCCCAATCAGCTTTCTTCTGATATCCTTCCCTGGATGCGAGCTGATATAGCTGAAAGGCTCGAGTAGAGCAGCTTCATTGGATTGGTCCCATTTCGGATCTTGCGATAGTAGCGAGCGGATGTTGGCGTAGTCCATAAAGAACCATTGTTTGTTGCATACCTTGAATCCAAACACCCAGAGCTAGAACACTCTACGCATCACCTGTATTAGTTCCCCATCACCCTCCGCAAACCTGTCCTACCCAACACCTAAACCCAGAAGCTCACTTTCTTTGGAGGCTGTAAGCCCCATATTTGGTGGACATCACAAATGCAGGTCGTTCGATAGTATAGATTCCCTCTCTCGGGTGTGTGCTTGCGCTTACAGTGGTTTGAACCCAACGAACATGATTGATTTGCATGGGGAGATGGTCAAGTGTGGGTGCTGGTGGCGATGCACGAGAACACACTATGCTGTTTGAAGATGAAGGGTCGGTGATACTGATCGTGGCTGGAAATTTTCTACCGGCAATTCGGATGTAGACTTGTCGAGGGGTGAGATCAAGTACATGTACTATTAGAGCCAACTTTTCTGTCAACCCTCGTCCGACTCGGTAGTTATCTCGTCCGTGCCGGAATATGACATATGATACTCGGCCTCATAATTCTGGACCCCCTACCACTTGCAGACAGGTATGGAGAACTCTCCCCCTCGCGAATATCTTGAGCACTGGCCAAGGTATCGCAAGCGAAAGGGCTTGTGGAAAAAATAAAGAAGCGTCCTTGGTTGTGTGTCAGTAATAAGAACAATTTAGACACCTATTGAGTTGAGTTCCTCTGTGTAGGTTGGGAATGCTGACAGATTGCCAAGAGCAAGACCATTCTTGAGTGTAGTCAAGACTTATTTTTATTATTATTTTTATTTTTTCGCATAAGATATTTTACATAAAAACACTTCTACATACTGGAGGAGAAAAGAAACAAGACAGAGTGAACCTATCGTAGCTGTGAAAGTAGAGCAAACGTAGCCGCGAATCGCTGGAAGCTCAGATGACAAGGAGAAAAGAACACAAATGGTAAAAGACTTCACAAGACTTAGCCTTGGCCAAAATCTAATCGAAGTAATCACGCGTCACGCGTCACGTCTGACAGGGGTCGGGTTATAAGCACCAAGCATTAAATTGCAACGTACATTGGGTTAGCAACTGCAGTTAAACCATCCTAGAAATATAATAGAAATTAATCGGGGGACCCTCCCTAAAATAATACCGTTGTTACAATTATAGTGTGTATGACCGTCTCGAAAACGAGTGCAGGGAAGTAGGAAGGGTTGGGGGTTTCCCCGTCGACGAACATATCGATCTGTAATGAAAAGGGTTCGCTAGTAACTAGTAACGGCTAGTGCCTATGCACGGCGGACAGACGACGGTTGTATCACCACAGCACTTCCTGCCCCGTCCTAACGATATCTGGCCCTTGATGAGCTGTTTACACCAACTTCCGATGGCCCGTGGCACCAATTTTTTTGATCCACAATACTTGTTATTTCCCCAACTCCGGCGGTATTGTCGCAAGGTCAATCAGTTGGATCTGTAATCATTAATCATTACTGGCTGACTAACACACGGAATAGTCTGATCCTGGGACGTTCATGCCATCAATGGATGTATGTCTTAGTTCAGAGGAGGTGATAGCGAGTAATTCCGACGATAATATGTCATTGTGAAAGCGCACTATCGATGCACAGCCTCTTGAGGGTGCATTCTGATAAGCGCAGTCACACGAACTATATAACCCTGTTTCAGAGTACCCTTAGATAGGTTCGCCGCAATACTATGAAGAAACAAGGTTCGGCTATGAAATGGCACATTCCACAGGAGTCCCCAAGAAGCACATAAGTGAACTGGGTGTATGTATACGACTGATAAGTAATGCCAGACAATGCCCTTCACGTGCAATGACGTTGGAAGAAGATTGACTGATCTTAATCATTGCGCCACCTCACGCTCGACAATTAAATATAGCAACTGTAGCAGTTAATGGGGATGACTACGTAAGGTGAACATTGATGATTTTCGCACTAACTTGAATCTGGGATCTTACATTCTCTGAAGTATTCATCATAGAAATCTCCCAGGCTGTCAGATTATGTGATGTACTACTCACGGCTATCTACGTACACAACCGACTCGAGCGAACCATTTTCAGATATCGTGCGAAAATGCCCTGTAACTCGGCATACTCCAATGTATAATTGAGCATCGTTTCTCATTCACTTGTTGCAGCCACACGCCACCATTGATGAACTGATGGGTAGTGCCCTTGTCGACATGTCCCCAGTTTCCAGCGCATCTTTCCCAGTCATTCAAACAATGATGGAACATGGCTTTGGTATCATGCACTATATCACAAAGAACAGGGGTCCCTATACTAGCCAATCTTCAACATTTAATCTGATTTTCTCTCTTCGGCTGGCATCATTAAATAAGAATCGGCTGAAAAAGATTTAAGTCGTTGAAGACTTTATCTCCGATTATTTTGCCGAGGGCCGTTGAGGCCATCGCAGGGAACAGACAAGTTGAATTGTTTTGCGAGGCTTAGTAGCGATAGTGTACCTAAACAACCCATATTGAATGGGTGTACAATGATAAGGTAGAAAGCATCGTACCGCTTTGTAAGGGCCATTAACAGGGATATCCAGGTACTCAGATTGGACTTGTGATAGTGTCGTAAGCTTGACGTTCAGATTGGCGAGGTGAGCACGCGCAACTTCCTCGTCCAGTTCCTTTGGCAGCATGTGCACACCAAGGGGAAATTTTTCCGGCGTGGTCCAAAGTGCGATTTGTGCGAGGACCTGGTTGGTAAACGAGCAAGACATCACAAACGATGGATGTCCGGTAGCGCATCTGTATTGCTTTTATAACCACCTTAAGTTCCCAAGTGTGCGTACGTACCCCAAGTTAACAAGACGTCCTTCGGCAAGAAGAATAACGTGGCGTCCAGAGTGCATGGTATAGCGGTCAACTTGAGGTTTGACGTTGACAACGGACTTTGCGTTGGCTTTTAGCCACGCCACATCAATTTCAACGTCAAAGTGTCCAATACTGCACCAACGTCAGGCATGTAAAACAACTTCGCTTGTTACTTACTTGCATACGATCGCATCTTCCGGCATGACTTCAAATTGTTTAGCAGTGATGATGTCTCGGTTTCCGGTGGTAGTCACGAAGACATTCCCCTTTGATGCAGCTTCCTCCATAGTGGTAACTTCATACCCTGCCATAGCTGCTTGCAAAGCATTGATGGGATCGATTTCCGTGATAATAACACGAGCACCGTATGACCTAAGAGACTCCGCACACTGGACGATTGCATTGATTTCAGCAACTGACCAAGATTGGGGTAAAATCGACCAACGTACACCTTTGCCTACGTCACCGTATCCTGCAACTACGGCAACTTTTCCAGCGAGCATAACATCAGTAGCGCGCTTGATACCGTCAACAAGTGACTCGCGACACCCGTAATAATTGTCAAATTTGGACTTAGTTACAGAGTCGTTAACATTAATTGCAGGAATCTTCAGCTTGCCCTCGCGGAAAGACTTGTAAAGATGGTGTACACCGGTAGTAGTTTCCTCTGAGAGACCACGAATATCTGTAAACAACTGAGAATATCGAACTTTCTCCCGACGGTTTACGTACCACTGAGGTATTGGGGATATTTCTCGTGTACCACACGGGTAAGATCACCACCATCATCTAGAATCATGTTGAGAGAATTTCCGCCTGGAAAAGCTGTCAAAGTCTGTTCAATACACCAGTTATACTCTTCTTCAGATTCCCCCTTCCATGCAAAAACTGGGACACCCGTGGCTGCAATGCTAGTGGGGGGGTCAACAAAATAGGGTGAATTTATCCTACCGCACTTACGCAGCGGCCGCGTGGTCCTGAGTTGAGAAGATGTTCTATTGGGTTCGTATGAGCCATCGAACTTGCCGTATGAATAACTACGAACGCAAGAGGACCATGTAACTTCGGCGCCAAGAGCCGTGAGCGTCTCGATTAAAACAGCTGTTTGTATTGTCCTAAATTTCATTAGACAATATTAAGCAGTCTACGGTTTGATTCCGTACATATGGAGGCATCCTGCAATGCGAGCGCCTTTCAAAGGCTGAGAAGCCGTGTGCTTTCGCCGAAATTGAGACACAAATTTTTTCACGCCTCAGTGGATGGGTACCTTCTTTCTCATGTACATAAGACCGGGCATCTCATTCTAGAATACAAGATCAGCGATGTAATATCCAGTGTCGACTAACAGTCACCTCCGCAATCTCAATCTCTTTGCGGCCAAACGCAGCAAGAGAGATGTCTATCAAACTTGATGACTCTGATTCAACAGAGGCAAGACCAGGCAGACTCACCTGCAACCTTAAAAACCATTGTTCAGAAGATGGTGGTGATAAGACTGGAGGCAGACGCGCAGATGAAATTATTAAATATTGATTATGCACGTGACATTTGGTTCGACAAGACCACCATTGTATCACCGTCATCATGGACCATCGTAATGAAACAAATCAAGAGGGCTGCCGCATTGCTGAGATTCTTCAATATATGTGCGATGTAGAACAGGTAAAATCATCTCGAGAAATAGTTTGTTTCCCTGTCCCGCGCATCTTCCAGATGTGAGTGAGTTTCAACCTCACCGAGATCTCCTCATATCCAACCCAAGGCAGATGCCCCGGAAACCCTGCTATTGAACTCACAACAATCACGAATATCAATATGAGGACAGGAGAGGTGGAATTTCCGACTGATATTAGGTCAATCCGTTGCAGTACTTTTAGTAAAATTGCGAAGATTGGACTAAACCAGGCAATATTATAGCATCCGTAATAGCCTGAAAAGGAAAGAGTGGAAGAAAGTTATTCGATATAAAGACAAGGGCGAACTCGAGACTAGATCTGATGGAAGTGGAAAATGACGTTTCAGATTTTAAGGTGAAACGTTCACCATTGGTTGTGCAGAGAATGTGGAATGGAAAAAAAATAAGCCGAGGAATGAAAAAAAAAAAAACACATTATTAACTCAGTTTCTAATTTTACCTACAGATGAGTGTGTGAAATGGGGGACGAAAACAAGTATGTACACCAAAGGCACACGAGCATTCCGTGCGTTCCAGCTCTAATTGTCCCGAATTGAATCGGTTGATCCGCGATGCCCTGAAACATTTACTATCAACCTATCAAGCTAGTCGATGGCGGACTTCGGCAATTTACGCGTTACCGTTTGGTATAGCGCCTTGCCTCACTACCGCCTAATTCTCATCAAATCAGCTTCACAACTAACCGTTCAGCTCGAAAGAATGCAAACAACTGCACCGCCAGTCAGGTTCATGAACAGATCCACCACAAGCAGATCTCTTTGTTCCGAGTCTTCTCGACGAGTATTAATGGGCATAGCGTTCTTGCTATCATTCACTTGACTTCCCCCTTATAAATTACGTTCCTGGTCTCGAGCCATAGTCCCCCCCACCTCTGTCTTCCTTCTGGCATGATCCACGGCTATAATCACTGGCCAACACCAGATATGCGACCTCAAGCCGGGAGACTGCATTCTCCCACCTTACTTGGACGTCGGTCTGTGGATGGCGGTGAACATATCCCATATACCGCCAGTACCGCATCAATACAAGTATGTCGAATATGTTCTCATTCAATTATTTCGAATTTGACAACATTACAGAATCAGTTTTCCGGACATATAACGGGCGGACCTTCTGTTATCAGACCTACTTCAAGCCTGGAGGGTGCCATGGATGAGTCTGCAATATCGTCATTCAGGGCTCATCAAATGTCCGTCCTGTGGGATACAATCCAGCAGGTGCCACTTGACATCACCCCATCTTACGGTTATCCTGGGTTTGAGAGTGTTAACAACTGTTCAGCTACGAGTGCCAGGACAACCACAGGCTACATATGTGATACTCCATCCCGAAACCACTCTCCGGAGTCTCTCCTTTCTGTCTCCTCCTCCAGCTCGCAGAAACAATCTGCAGATCGTTTCCAGGCGACGCCCCCTCACTCGGCGCCTGACATCAACACCCCATCTTATAATCAGGCATCTCCATCCGGAGAATTCGCATCTCTTCGCGAAAGAATTCGTGAACTAGAGCACGAATGCAGGCATGCGGGGATTATGATCCGTAGGTTGCGCAGACACGCTCGACCTCCGCATTCGCCTGGCTTTCAAGGTGGCTGGGACACCCGTACCGAAGCTCGCAAGAAAGTATATTGCTCTCTGAATCGTGCTGGCAATGCCTTATGCGCTTGGCATGATTCAAGGAGAGAACGCCGCATATATCCTCCACGTAATGCACCACCAGGCTACCTCAATTGCGGATGCACATACGAAGAGGCTCTCTTCGAGGAAAGCCTATCACGTCACGGAGTTGGTAGTTATCATCCCGGGGAGGCTGTTCGCATGGATCCCGCTTTGAGGAACCCACTATTGCAGCTGTTGAAAAGGCGATACGGCTATAAGGATGGTGATTTCGAACTCGATCCAGTCAACGAAGAATGGATGGAAGGACAGTCACCAGAAGACTGGCAACACAAAGCACGTGAAGGGAGGGTCGCTAAGACGAAAAATTGAAGTTCGATGAACACATTCAATCTAACTGCGTAGAGTTGTTCATCAATTGTCGTTACCCGTAATGCAGTCCCATTTGAATTATGAACACAACTATCCCAAGTATTTATTGGTATTACTAGGTCTTCTAATGTAGCCTTATTTGTATGATACATCTGTGCACATGCTAATTCTCTTTCCTGTTTGTATCAGCTACTATACATGATATAGGAGATTTCTCCCCTCTGGATGTAAGGCGGGGCCTTTTCAGAGAGGAGTTAGGACGCAGCAGATCGCTTTTCCGGACAAGAAATGTCAGGTCATCCAGTAATAGTACTTCAGGACGGGAATTTTCTTTACTGAATTGGAGTCGAACTCGCACTCAGGTCATCGAAATACGTCGAAATATGCGTCATGCTTTACAGGGCCCCTAATAATGGGAGAGGGGTGGGTCGTACACACGAATCGGAACCAAAAGTCCTGGAAAAATGTCCGGGCTGCGTTTAAGGCTCCATGTATGTGGGTTCACTGTCGGGACAGTGCTGCGCGCTCAGCCTTCCTGTCTATTTCTGCGTTATCAATCTCTTCCTATCAGGTGTCCTTGTTTTCTCCATTTTTTATTTTCCAATCCTTGAAAGATATGGATATGTTGGTCAGCATCCACGAGATTGAGATCTAGCCTGGAGGCATCCGACTAGGATCCTTCTTTCGTTTCCTCGGCAATAACAGCTTTGGCAGGTCATCTGTTCATAGGCCTGACAGCGCGGGAACAAACACGTGGGACTCATCAGAAGCAGCGTTAAACGCATACCGTTTGCGCCACTCCTGCAGGGTTCGGGCTCGGCCCATGAGGGCGGCGCGCAGAAGGCGCTGTCAACGACTGGTTTTCCGGGCTATCCATTTCAATACAATAATGGTGAAGGTCGATGCGCGCTTGTATGCGCAGGTCCATGTGGTGCTTGTCGCATGCCATTTTGGGGGCTGAGTCAAACTTCTCGCACGATTGCCTCGCTATATTAGTACATATAGCGCCAGGCCGGCGGTGTCCTATGGGCTGCTGCCCTCGCTTACACTACACGGACCGGTTATCATATCAAATACCAGACCGAATATAAATCCCCACCTGGGATACTTAATTTGGCTGGGTAGTGTAACATATCGATCGGATTGCGTGTGAAGGCATCTATGTTAGATGCATCACATAACATGACAGCCTGAGAGATTCCTACCCGATAAACGTCCTAGTGGCAATGAAAACCATAGGATCCTGGAATGGGGTGCATTCAATAGTGATATGACGTCTATGCATCGACCTAGGCACCTGCTGAGGAAGCAATCTCATTGCATCAAATTGCACATTAATACTATCACCAAAAAAAAAAAGTTTCCAGACTTGTCATAAACCAGTGGAAAGGAAAGGGGTTTGATATCTGATCTATGCAATGTTCTGCCGGTTGGATCCCGAGTTTCCTCAAAAAAACTGAGTCTTTTGGATGCACACCATGCAAGAGCTCGTTACCTACGATAAGAAGAGTACCTGATATTGTGATTGTGATCCTGGGAGTGTGTCACGTGGACAGACCAAGTTTCCGGCACTCCCCGGGTAGGAGTCGGCCTGCACACCATGATACACACGAGAGCTCTTGGGCTTGGGCCATCGCTGAAGAAGACAGTATTTAGTGGTAAGAAATCAATTTCTCAAGGATGTGTTAGATCTAAGAGTTTCGAATTCAGCGCGGAGCCATGCTACCTTGCGTATGGTAGCAAAGCGGTAAGTTGTGTAGGTGCCCTCGAAACGTCAAGGCTAACGGGGTGCAAAGCAATATTCAGACGCAATCCTTACCGCCTTCTGCCTCAACTGAAATTTTAAATAAGCAACGGCTTAACCGCCCGTCCAGTCCTCACTTCACCATTTACCAACCTCAATTGACTTGGTTAGGTTCCATTGCGAATCGTGTCACAGGAACAGGCTTGAGTGTTCGTACGTAGGCACCCTTCATTCACTCCGCTCCTCACTTATCATTAACTTTAGTGTTATACGGCTTTTCAATTGCCTATTTAATTGCTCCTGGGACATTTGACAGTGCCCATGTCGTCGAGTTTGTTGCAGGTCTACCTGAGGCGGTAAAATACGCTGGCAAGGCAATTCTTGCTGCGCCATTCACATTTCACTCATTCAATGGATTGAGACACCTTGGCTGGGACATGGGTAAATGTGAGCATGTTTTTCCACTTAACATTATTGGATATTAATTTCCATGAAGTCCTTGGGCTCAAAGGAGCGTACGCCACTGGTTACACGGTCCTTGGAGCGACTGCTATTACAAGTGTGGTTTTGACCTTGATGTGAAATTCAATGGCATAAATGTTTGAATTGTCTGAAGTAGAGTCAACTTTTAGTCTAGTGTCTTTGTGTATTGTGACGGTGGCGTTACTCAGTGTAATCACTACTTCTGTTTGCGACTGTCGAGAAATTACCACGATGTGGATGTTGCTGGTGGCAACTGTGGTTTGGCCCCTTGCTGCGGCGTTCCGGACGCATGTCGATCCTGTCGAGACTACATCCTTGATTGATTTGGGTTCGACTTCATAATTAATCGGGGTTTTATCTGTTGATGTTGAGTTTACTTCGTCACTTACAATCCAGGTTTGACAAATGATGAAATTACTGCGATATTTCGAGTTCAAAGTACGAGTCATTTTTTTGCAACATAGAGCTGTTGAATATATTGCCAGACGGGGTGGAAAAACCGCATCACAAGACAGATTGCTTCCTGCGAATGGCAAGGGTTATTCGCACACGTTGCCGTCAAGACCATATGGTTGAGGACGAGCGAATACATGGTCTAGCATCAATGCCTAGATTATGACACCTGAAATTGAGCTTATCTTCTTCAGCTGCTATCTCCATGACCTTATGCGAGCTCGCGACGGCGAACTATCACACCCCTCCTCTCGAATGTGCCTCATTTTCATTGGACTCCCAAATAGCTGGAATGTTTATGGTGCATAGTTCGCAGCGTGACTGCGTAGAGTAAGGACGGATGGCAGCATAGTCGCTCACGATTAACTATTTTTCAGGGCTTTGTCACGAAGTGCGCAATTCTGGTCTAGTTATTCGGGATACTTACGCGAAATCCGTGCGCATATACAAACTGTACGTTGGAGAAAAAAATTCAATGCCCTCTCTAGCCCAGCTCTGTTACGTCTTTGGACGTTGGACTGATGTCGGTAAGGGATAGTTCATGTATTGAAATGTTTTCTAAGACCATCGCAAGACCTGGCGCGAGACGTCTACAGAAACGCAACCGTAGAGAAAATATCTTTCCTGCAACATATATCCGAAAGGGAAAAGATGCTGCAAGCGACTATGTCTACATGGGACGCTAGACTATCGGTTAGTTAGTTCGCTCTCGCCCCTTGGCCAATATCAACGTACACTTCTAAGGAACTGCAACATGTTGCATTAAATATGGGTGTACTGTCGCAGGATTTATCTTTACTTTCTGACAGTGTAGGGACTAGGGTTCAGGGAACACTAATAGAGGTAGAGTCTCCACTTTGACCCCGATGACAATGTTATTCACTGAATTCAACGCAGATCATTTCGGTTCATACAAAAGCTTTGGATGAGTATATCGCCATGCGAGAGGCCAGTGATATACAACGCGTATCTCAGGTATTGGAAATACTTCCTCTCGCGACGCTGCATACTAAGTTGTTTGATAGATCAACGCTTCCATTTCCCGGATGCACGAACATGTAAAATAACCAAGATACTGATTGGGTGCTCTGACTGAACGATAGCCTTGAAGCATGCGAAAGAGCTCGATAGGATCGTTCCCTACTTGAGGACGACATTACAAGAGCAGTTGGGACCGATATTCTCAGGTGTCCAAGTGGTTCATGATTCGTTAGCAAGATTTCGGGTACGTGCCATTACATATATATATGTCCGTCGGATGTAATGTCGCTATTAGAATGAACTTCAGGAAGAATGGATTAATCTCTTCGATCAACTTGGTGCAATACATGAGGTAAAGCCCGTAATTTAATTAGTTAATGGGTCTCTTCTAATCGATTGCTCTAGTTTCTGTCTGACATGCAACGTGACATCACGACCTCGTCAACTGCTGTTCGCTCTTTGGATCAGGACGTCGATATGCTGCACGACAAACAATTAACGACGTTGGCTGTTGTTGAAGAGTTTCATAACACCATCCTGTCTACAACGGCTTCGACTTTCTCCGAAATGGAGAAGATTAACAACACCGCTCATTCTATTGGCTCCAGACTCGAATCATTTTCTCATAGAAGTTATTGGTCCTTTATCGATGATCTCATATATCGGATTCTGTTGTATATTTGTGAAGATTTCTTCTTGTCCTTTCGCTACACGAGATTTGATGACTTTGTGTTAGTTGACCCGCAGGACCCGGATCAAGTACGCTATAACCGAATATGTGAAGTCGTTGCAAAAGTATTCTCTTCAGTGCTTCGTATCCTACTATCCGTGGCTGCGGTAATCCCTCCATTCATGTCAGTCAGCTGACACCTGATATTAAATCACAGAGTATCCTAGTATTTGTCTGTTCTTCCCGAAGGTATTTGTATCGAGTTTTCGCCCACCCCTCGAGTGGACCAAGGTGCCTTGAGCTACATATTTCAAATCTCGTGCTAATTTCATAGTGGTTCGAATGCTTCATCGTTCTGCATACACACCAATCGAGAAAATGCGTCCCCGCCCCTGCGACGGACACGGAAAGCTGTTTCACGCATACCAGATAGATTATGTCGTTAGTTTGTGTCAATGTTTTATCGTTATACATCGTCGAACGCCGTGTCTCAGTCAAGTGACTGAATCCGAGCTAATAATGGACTCGGTACCGTTACCACGATATGCTGTGGAGTAGTGGCTGTCCACACTCTTACACCTCACCTCCAACGCAATCGTCCTTCCCCAGCAGATAGGGACTCCGTCCCGTCATATGTATTCAGATAACGTCGAGCTAAGAAAGCAAAATTGTGGAGTGGCGTCTCGCACTAGGACTGTCACTACAAAGGTGGCTACCTCCTTCTTGTCCACTGCTAAGCATTAACGATGTCCAATTTACTCGGTTCATAACTGCACCCGTTGCCTAGCCAGCCAACATGACTACACGTTTTTCCAGTGACAAAGTTCCACGCATGGCAGAAATGTTGAGAGATGCCGAGGTTTGAAAATCGTACCAATGAAGAGTGCAATGTGTTCACATGTAACAGACATACAGAACCTATGCCGTAATTTCAGAAGTCTGCTTCAACTATCTTCTAGGCTGGTGCTATCGGGGCCATAGATGCTACCGGATACACCCCATCAATAAATCACCGTTTGTCAGAATACTCCAAGAAAGGTCAGGAATAGGTCAAGAGCCTACGAAGCCTCCCCCATGTACTGAGTCGGTGACGACGAAACTCATTCGAGACAGCGATTTCTCTGCCTTAGAAGAGAGTACACCTACTGTCAAGCTTCCACTAATTGAGATGTATCGGCCTTCAAATACGGATGGCATTGTCTCAGACCTTGATCGCACCGGGCTTGTATGTGCAACTTTATTACAAATATTATGTGGACCACTAAAGGCGCTCCCACAGGAGAATGATACGTCAAGAAGTACGTCAAGAAGTCCATCAGGGTCTACCGTTCGCTCGTGGGACCCTGGAAGATGGCTAATCATTCATGACGGTGAAAACTCGTCGGACAGCAGCAGAAACGGCAGGCATCCGAACACTGGTGGTTGGGGTGATACGGATACTGAAGACGGGCTGGTTAATTGCAACCCCGAAAGGGTTGCTTCATCTGTAAGCCTGCTCTATATTCTGATATATAGACTGTTTGATTTGCTTGCAGGAAATTTCCTCCAACGAGCCCGATCAACTACTTGATCGGGTTGTGGAAGATCACGAAGCGTGGTACAACGATTGGGGCAAGACAATTGTCGAAGACTGGCTAGCTAATTGTAACGTTACTCCACCTGTGAGCTTACTCAATATTTTTATGCCTAAACCAACCCTTACAGAAAAGGACCAGAGCGCCAAGCCTCTATGGTTTGCTACTGTTCATGATTACATTAAAGTCAAGATTAGTGACGGATTTGAAGTGGTTAACATAAGAACTGGCTTTGAGTCGTCCATTATATATCTTCATGGAATCCCGAGCCAGATTACGACAGGCGAGATGCTCCGGTTACTCCGACCGTTCGGCAAAGTCTCTGAGATTCGCATGCCAAACAGCACTCCTCACTCGACTAAGGTTGCCAGAGTACGTTTTTCCGAACCTGAAGAAGCACAGTCAGCAGTATCTGGTATTAAACGAATTTCTTCGTTGGGAACTGAGTTATCGGTTCGATTGCCTATTTCCACAGCCACAGCCAAGAATGCGGTTTTCAAGGATGGCACTGTCGTCATCGAATGGGAACCATCTGGTAAAACGTGGTATGCAGGCTATTCGGATGCGGTGGATGCCAAAAAAGCCATCACGGAGGCTCGCGCAAAGGCTCCTGACAGTCCTATTGATGCGCGAGTACACGTTGGCTTACCTGCACTGGGTTTGGTTACTGTCAAATTCCGCGGGGTGCCGGCGCATTTCACTCAGCAAGATGTGCTGCGCTTCACCAATTCTGCAAGTGTTGTTTACAAACGGCCGAAGTATACAAACTCTTCGCGCGCTGAAAATGCTATTAGGTCAGATCTTGAGAGATTTGGGCGCATCCTCTCGTTCCACATCTGTCCGCCATCTTCTCGAGATTACAAATTCAAAGCTTACGCTCAGTTTTCGTCTCCGGCTGCAGCGGATGCAGCCTGTCAAGATTTGCATGGTTCGACCCCGCTGTATGTGGGGAGGACAAAAATATTTGCTCATCATGACAGGACTGTGGAATACCGGATTTCGAACGACGCATACGTGAAAGTAATTCCTGATATCGATATGTTGCGGCAGTATATTTGGAAACGATACATGCATGATGCCTCTATGACGATATCCGGACATAATCCTGTGGTGGTTGAGCTTCGCTCCAGGAAATTAGAAATTCTGGGGAAAATTAAATTGGAATTTGAGAAGACACTTTCAGGAGAAGTCGTCAAGAGCGACGGGAGAGTTATTTGGGATGATTTTTTTGCACAAGCTGCAGGTATCCAATATCTACAGTCACTGCAAACGCAAAATATCAGAATCATCATCCGCAATGAATCTTCTACTCGCAAAATTCGTTTATTTGGTTCTCTGCAAACTAGAAAACTTGTTGCAGGTCAGATTGTCAATAAAGTGTCGGAATTACGTTCTCAGCAAGTTTCCCTCATTCCGCTGGCTGGTCGATTCGTCGGCGTTTTCACCGCCAAGGCATTGTCAGAATTGTGGGAGGGAATAGGTCCTGAAAATGTTACGCTTGATATCTATAACCGTCTGCTCAGGATCCGAGGTGACAAAGCTGTGTATATCAAGGCCTTGAAATTTGTGCATAAGGTCTATGCTAAATATGGCGAAGGACGACGGGGAGATGGCCAGGCCTGTCCAGTTTGTTTCGACGAGCCGACAGAAGGGATTCAACTCCGCCCGTGCGGACACCGTTGGTGCCGCGATTGCCTCTCAAACTATTTACACTCTGCGGCAAGTAATAAATCTTTTCCTCTTGCGTGTCTTGGCGATGAGGCACGATGCAAACAGAAAATACCGTTGTCTGTTGCACGTAGCCTTCTCACTGCTGACCAATTTCAAGCGGTTGTCGAAGCATCGTTCTCTGCCTATGTGCAAAGTCACTTGGACGAGTTTCACTATTGCCCTTCGCCAGATTGTCCACAGGTATATCGGACGGTACAAAAAAGTCTTGCGGGGACTACGGTACAGTGCCCATCATGTCTTCTCCGCATATGTGCAGCTTGCCACCAAGAGGCACACGATGACTTTAGCTGTGCCGATGATGATGATTGGGATGAGAACTTCCAAGAATGGGCAAAAGATCGTGACGTTAAGCGCTGTCCAGGGTGCCGCATTTCTATCGAAAGGTTGGAAGGTTGTAACCATATGAAGTGTACACAATGTCAGACGCATATATGTTGGGTATGTATGAAGACCTTCCCGAATGGTGAAGGTATTTATGGACATATGCGGGCGGAACATGGAGATTTTGGGTTAGGGCCGATTGACTAAGGCTATGTATAACATATGCAGAATTACGATTTGTATGACATCTTAAACAGTACCTTAGCGCCTCCTTTGATATAGGCAACTAGCAAGCATTTATCATTATTTGACAAAAACTACATGGTTATACATTGTTGCAGGTCATACATAATCGACAAACTGTGAAAATTGTTAGGGATGGCATGGACAATTGGCACGAAGTGTTTAACTCACAGAACTATATGGACGAAGGGGAGGTTGACCATAGTGAGGAAGAGACTCGGGATGTTCTGGTCGTTGGTGAAATTTCAAAAAATGGCTGTTTTCATCGAGATATCCAACCGACTCATCTGGATAGTCTTGCAACTCGAATGGATAGGTTTGGTCGTGGGGTGCATAAACAATATAACCAGATTTAGTGCAATGATCACCACGCTTATTCCAATAGCCTTTTCTGACTCGTTTCGTTGGTTGTGCTGAACCTGAACTACTCAGAGAAAAGGGAATGTTGGGGTGTTCTGCAGGAGGGGCAGGTAAGGGGTTAGAATGCCTTGATGATCCTGATGTCGGCGGAGAGTTATAGTGATCATGGGGTGACAGCGATAGCGATGTCGCCGGAGAAGGTTGTTGAGAGGACCCGCGAGAAGAGCCAGATGTGTATGGAGATCGCGAGGGGGAAGGCTTGAAGTAAGGGGAAGTACTACTGGGAATAGGATAACTGGGTGAGTGATTATGGTGGTATGCGTCAGCAGGATCAGTCTTGCAGCGGGTCAAGTTGCGATTTGAGGATTTACGTGTGCGAAGATTAGATTGCTGGTCTGATCTCGACACAGTAGACGCTTCAGGAATGGTATTGAGTGAGGAAGGGCCATTAACCAAGGGAAAAGTAGAATGACGGCCGAGTGGACGGTTATTCGGCTTAGATGTCGTGAGAAGTAATGGACTGAGTAGATTGGGGGTTGGCTCGTCGACCAAGTTCGGAACCCCGCTTATTGTTGAGGGTTGGAGAGAGTTGTTTGAGTTGATCACAGAAGCTTGCCGAGAAGGTGGGTTTGGGAAATCGGCGGTAGAAAGGCCTTCCATCTTAGAGACGAGGTGTTGGGGGTCGGTAGAACTGCGGGAGGAGCGGCTATTGTAGGAGCTCCTAGATGAGCTTCTGCTAGGAGAAGATTTGTAATGCTCTGGTGTTCTAACGATGTTAACGGAAAAGGTGGGTACAAGCTCACGCCTGGCAGTGTATGGATCCTCTTCCTTCTGTTCCTTTCGGTTTTCAGGTCCTTGCGGCGTAGACAGGTTCTGCTGGACCGAACTGGCTGAGGGTCGAGGTGGGGTGCGAGGCCGACCAGAGTCATGGATCGATGGTTCTGTTGAATCATCGTCATCAGGTTCGAGAGAGGGGGGGTTCCAGATCCAAGGTGATACTGCAGCAGTGCCACTGGTGCCACGAAGGTCGTTGGCAGTTTCATTGGCCTGCTGTTGAGCGTACAGTTCTTCCCTAACATGGTTATGTAAGCGGTATTCACCTAGCCTCTGCGGTTGGGTAATACATACGCTGGTATCATGTCTGTGAGTCCCAAAGGGTTATCGGAAAGGCGCGTGGCGAGATATTCCGCGCTGGGCGGTTTCGGGGTGCGCTTATATGGGTTTTTTGATTCTTGGGGTCGTGGCTGCTGCCATGTCTGGGCTGCGGCCCAGGTATGTTGGTTTGGCTGGGAGGGTCGACCCTGGTGCTGAGCAAAGTACGCAGGGTTAAGCTGCCATCTTCCTGCCTGCCACAATTGAGGGTTAACGTTTATGCCTGAGGGCATCGGAGGGGCGCCCTGATAAGGGGGTTGCCATCCTTGGGGTATAGCGACTTGCTGTTGGGTATATGGGGCCACCTGGTAGTATGCGGTGTGTGCGGACATGGTTATAAAGAGCCGATGGGATGGTCAAGAGGAGAAAAGGAACAGTGGGTATTCTGAAAACGGTGGCTTGTGAAAAAGGGGTTTATAAGAGATGAGGACAATGGACATACATATCAAACAGTTATTAAGAGGCAACTGAGCAGGATTTGGAGTCAGGGCGGGTGGCTTATAGAGGCTTTTGAAGTCAAATCGGATGGGCGTGAGCGCGGTGGCACTGCCGGATGGTAATAGGCATGTCAGACGAAATCCGTGAGCCCGTAAGCGGGTAGATTTCAAGCAGACACTCACCGCTGGCATGAGGCAGGCAGTGCAGGATCGATGGATGTCGGCTGTTTTGTTCTGCTCTTCCGAACTGCAGTCACAGTACCCGGGGTCCTGCACGACCATAATACACTTCTGCTCCAGTTTCTGCCCAGACAGCCCGTGTGCATATAGCAAGCCTACAGTTTGCTTCATACTGTGCTACTCCTGTACATCCTCCCGCAAGCCACTCGTGCTGTCCACCGTCCACTCAGGCACCTGTTTGTCTCTGTTTGTATATGCAGATAATGGAGGGCTCGTCGGCGTCACGTGGCGTTGAACATACCCATCATGGCAGAGAACAATCCGCCGCTAAATGCAAGTTCTCCGCTCAAGTCTTGGTCTCTGCCCACCGCAAACCCCATGCAATCCGACAGAATTTACAACGTCACTCACCTCATAAGTCCCCCGCCCGAAGAAACCCTCAGACGTTCCTCAGTAACATTTCCCCTTCTCCACTGCGTTTCTTTGTCCTGATAGCGTGTATCACAGCGCCAAATGCCGTTCACACCGTCTTTACTTGCCGATACTCCTCCAGGCGCGTCCAAGAGAAAGCGTCGCACCCAACCCAGCGCGTTTCTGCAGCCGGAACTGACACCAAATCCCAAGGCCCGCAAACAGCCTAAGCAAGTCCTGGCCGATCCAGAATCGCCTATACGGTCGAATTTCCGTGAGCCCAGTATAGACACGAGTCCTTCCAGGGCGGGGGTCGAGTACCCTTTGCTCGTCGACGGCACCGCCGATTTCCAGGCAAAGCCCACGCGAACGCGACGCTGTGTTACCCCAATCCCCCCCTATGAACCGCCTTCTGTTGTATTCACATCGCCACGCGAAGTCGTGGCAACTCCACTCGTCAAGTTTTCTAAACGCAAGTCAAAGTCGAAAGTTCATGCGAAACCGACCTCCATCAAAATCATTCCCGTGAAGAAAGAGTTGCCCGACATAGACTTGAATGCGCCAATGCCGCCTCCAAGTCCAACGGACGATCCTATCCTGCTATCCGGTCCTTTTGACCCTCTCTCTTCTTCTCCGACTCGTCGGGACCTCCAAACTACTCCTCGTCGTAAAACGACATCAACTAGTACCGAAGCGGTACGAACAGATGATGTAACAATCGCAGGTCGGAATCATCTTGAAAGTGCCTATGACTCGGAAGATCTTGGTTATTATGACTGGAGAACCAGCACTCGCCCAGATACTCTCAACTCCTCAGATTCCTTCAGTATGAGGGAAGTGCATTCTTCTGATGCTGATATAGTCCCTGTGGATTTGCCTGTATTTAATCTCAACGATTTACCGCCAAGCTCGGACGTTTGGAGTGACAGTGATGACGATATTCTTGATGTCCTGGATGGAGCGGATGACGCCGTGGACGAAGGTGAAGGGGAATATACTGGAAAATGGAGGACACTACTGGTGAAGACCAAACAAGATCCTCCAAGCAGTGTTACTAGAAATCGAATGCAGCAATGGGGCAGACCTGTTAGCCCATTCCCGGAAGAAGTTAAGTCATTACAAGAACTTGACGAGGAAGGGGAAGAGGAAGAGGAAGAGCAGGTCAACAAGAGCTTAAATGTAGATCAGAACTTGGATCAGGATCACCAGGATGAAATTGAGGAGGAAGAAGTTCGCCGGATATCAGTTGAGCCTGAAGAGGAAGAACATGTTTTTCATGCAGCCGAGATCCATGTCGATGATGCATCAAGTCATTCCGAATTACGGCAGATTTCGCATGACATGCACAACTATCCATCCGAGTCAGATTCCCAAATGGAGGTCAGGAAGTCTATATTCGATATCTCCCATAATGTGGGACTACCTGCGCTTTCCAAAAGTACCGGCGGTCGCATCAGTCTGGGTTACCAGGTGGGGTTGAGCAACCCTGATACTCATGAAGCTGCAGTGAATCCAGGTTATACTTTATTGGACGGTGACGATGACGATAGAAGCAGTGATGATGAGACGGAGTTGTCGTTTGTGAAAATTACTAGCGCTGACCCTCGTGCAGCTGCTAGGGCGGCGGCTATCTTGAAACAGGCGAGCTGCAATTTCAATATGACTAATCCTAGTGATCTGATGGGCCCTTAGCACGATTATGACTGTTTTACAGAAATTGCGAAATCAAAGCGTCGACAATCTGCACCGGATAGAATATCGCGTCGGAGCACGAACATAGCGGAAGCTTTAGCTAGGAGAGGCGTGTCCGAGGGGAGGATCACGAAAGACAGGGCGAGAAAACGATCCAGCATTGGAACTGGCGTTATTGGAAGCCAAGTTTTCATATCGGGCGCACCTGTAACGACTTTGCGGAATCTACTTGAAGAAGTTGAGGCTGAAGTCAGCTTTAGTAGTACACCGCGGCTACCAGCGAGCTACTCTTATGAAACACCCATACGGCGTAGGCCATCCTTCGGGATTCTCGATTCCTTCTCAATTAGTACCCTTATAAACCAAGATGGCGAGAAGCAGTGGACAAAAAAAGACTGGAAGCTACTCGATGCTTGCTTTACGGACGAGCGCCTTCTCGTTGGTACTAGGCTGAGTGTGAATGGAGATGGGTTAGTTGATGTTGACACCGTCGACTTGAACAATGTGGTGGACAGATATATTGACATTTTCGGTGGGGAACATTCAATTAAGAAACTTGGACCTGATTGGGAAAGGTATCATCGTCCTCATCCTTCATTACATTTCACGATAAATGTATTTCCTCAGGGACGCTATTCTGCTACGTGCAAAAGCTCTTCGGAAAAAACAACGTTCGGGCGATATCGCACCTCCGACATCCGCGGATTCTACAATACACGGTACTCCGGACATGGACATCCCGGACTTTACTCCGTTGAATCTAACTCGCCCAATTTTACCACCTCCAATTGTGAGTGGTGCTCTTTTCCAGGGTCTGAGAGAGGAAGACGTAGACCCATGGAAACCACCCAAGGGTTACGCAGATCTAATGGAGGAAGCGATCGCCGTCGGTAATAAGAGCAATGAAGATGCCGAACAGCCTTCAACTACGGAGACATTACCGCTACCAGGCGCTGTACATAGCAAAGGGCACCCCCTTATCAAGAAGCGTCATCCATCTCGTCCAGAAACACCGAGTACTCTTGGTGGGCGCGTCAAGGGTTTTCTGTTCTCCTACCTACCTTCTCTTTCCAAGACCGCTCCCCATCCATCAAGGAAAATTAATGATGCATCGCGGCAGTCCAGATTACCTTTGCCACCACCTGACTTACTTGATAAGCCACGACCTCCAATTACCACTCCTACTCGACCACCTATGCCCAAACCCAAGCATCCCAAGGAATTAGTGAAACTTCACCCTGCACCATTGCCGGTTTCCAAATCGTCCCTGATCCCACGATTTAAACCTCGACGACTTGTCGAGTTGAACCCTATTCCACCTCCCGAACCCCGAACATCTGTTCCGGTCATCAAACCAAGGAGTAGCAACGGAAGTGTGAAAGAACTTGTGAAGAGCTTTGAAGATCTGAGAAGAGTTAGCGACCACGAAAGAGCAGTACCCAAGGAACCAAGGCCAGCATGGAAACCATGATGATTGATTAATTTACTTGAGTGTATTTAGTAAACAGTTGTATCTATTTTTACTATTGAAGTATCTCACGGCGCTGGTAACGAACGGCGTATAAATGGCGTGGCAGTTTTTACGTGTACTGCTTTGATTTCTTCCTCTCATCTTCTGACCATTGGAGCGTCATGTTTCGCCCCCTGTCACTCGTTTTACTTTCCATACTCTCCTTTCCGCACATAGCAATTGCAAATAGCGGTTGTGTAGCGTTCGATATCTATTGGAATCTTTTGGCATTTGGGTTCAATGGTAAAGATTATAATGCAGGCACCCAAGATACCTGGACGTCTGGTATGTTTAAGATATGAATTGTCAAGGAAAATATAGAAGATAAGTTTGTTGTGCAGGCCAAGCGACGGACATAACTACTTCCGGACGACCGTGAGTTAAGCATTCCGCGCATGAAATTGAAGCTTTAATTGTGTACTCTAGTCCATTCAACGGTGCCAATACAACTTGCTATCTTTCTGAGGTAGGGTGCCCCCTAGTCATACTGTTCGAATTGAGATACTCATCGCATCTTTGTCCAGTACATAAACGCTATTTACGTTCTGGGTGCTGATTCGTCCAATCCATCTGCAATATATATTTACGATGCAACCGCGAAGTCTTGGTCCACCCAGACCGTAACCACGGGAAACTTCAATCCGGCGTCGTTTGACGCTATCCTCGATCACGACACAAACGTTTTCTGTAGGCAATTCGTGAGCTTTACCGGTTCTATCTGTGAACTTTCATGTCTTTAGATGCGTATTCCAAAGGGGACCTATATTCCTTAGACATGGGTCTTCTCAAGGCAGCCAATTCTACTCCCGTTCCCTGGAATGACGTTCAAGCTGTCGATTTTGGCACATCAGACTACCGACCCGTAATGGCCATTGCCCAAAATCACGTCCATTTCCTCAATGTACCAAGCTTGCCGGACGGAAGCGCGAAAATTTTTGTGATTCACTGTGAGTTTTGATTGTAATTATCAAGTATATTGACTCAGTGTTTAGTTTCCTATCTCCAACCCCAACCCCAATCTTACGGTAATTTCCCAAATACTTACGGACAAGCAACGTCCTTCTTCCAAGAAACGGGAGTGAGTTATTTTCTGAAGGGAATCTATGGTTGTGTATTGATTTTGCTCAGGTCCAACAAGAATTTGCCTTCATCCCTTCTGATGGATCTGCAACCTACGTGATAAACGTCGAAGTATGTCTCACAAATCTTGCCTATTAGGGAGACGTTTATATTGTCTTAGACGAATACAACACAAACTCTGAAGGGACCTACTATTAAAGATGCCGATGCTACGTACTTTGCTTCGACGACGGCGCTTATACAACTTTCATCCTCTGGCACTGTTTCGTACCTCCTTTACAATTCATCTTCGCCTGCTACGAACACAAATACTGCTTGGAACGTTGTCAGCAAGCTTCCTTCTGCTCTATCGGCATCAGCAACTGGTACTCATGCGACTGGCACAACTGCATCTGGGCATGCATCAGCTACATCAGGTTCTAAGAATGGTGCTGTAAATAATCATGTGGGGCTGGGAAGTGTTTTAGTGGTTTCTTTGTTGATGTTGACTTCAACTTTGTGTCTGTGACAAGAGATGTTGTTTGGACTGTTTTTTTGCTCAAATGGATCATAGTCTACTTTATAGTCATTGGACTAATGAACTTCATGTTTTACATTGCATCTTGGCTCTTACCACCATCATGCCTTCTGGTTCTGCACCCTCTCTCCCAGAGCCTGTCACCCCCTGTCACCCCTGGAAGATTCCAGCTTCTGGTCCCTTGGCCCCAGTCACCCCTCCCAGGCCCCTGCCTCCCCCCTCAAGCCCTCCTTCACTCAGGTGGCCTGCCTGAAAGGCCCTGCTGCACCTCCTAAGGCTCCCAACCTTTCTGCTCCCAACCTTTCTGCTCCCACCTCTGCTCCTAACCCTGGTCCCTCTGCAGCTGTTGCCACTGCCTGGTCCTGTACCCTCCAGGGCTTCAAGACCAACTCAGTGGCAATCAGGGTGAATGTAATGACTGTAGCAGCAAGGGTAGGACCATATGGAGTATATAACCTCCAGGAGTGAGACTAGAACCCTATTACACCCTATGGACAACAAGTCCAT
>JNHY02000099.1:0-52833 GCA_001691755.2 Amanita polypyramis BW_CC | reverse complement strand
TTTTCATGAATTCATCTTATTTTATAAAAATAATAGGAAGCAATTTAAATTTATGAAAGACTGGAACCTGACTGGACCTTGAAACACTATTCACTCTACTTACCTACAGAGCAGCAGCTCCAGCATCCTTCAACATTTGCACAACCCCAGAATGGTGCCTCTTCAAAGCTGCCTTCAGTGCATTCCCATAATAACCACCTTCAGCATTGACATCTGCTCCCCTATCCAACAAAAGCTGGACAATGTCTTTGGCCCCAGAGAATGATGCAGCCTGGAGTGCAGTTTGATAAAACCCCCCTTTAGCATTGACATTGGCTCCATGTTCCAGCAAGATTTTGACAACTTCTACATGCTTGTTCACTGAAGCCACCTGCAGTGGATTTCCATATATCCCTGTGCTAGCATTGACATCCTGTCCAATTTCAATCAACCACTTGATTATATCATGCAAGCCAAGATGGGCAGCATAGTATGTTGCATTTGGAATGAACTCATGAGGCTTCTGAAGGGGAATCTGTTGTGGTCCTTTGTCAATGTCATAGAGCCTGACCCAGTTCTTGAGGGGATAGCTGCCAGGAGTAAAGAGCAATCTCATTTGCTTCTGGATCAGGGGGTCACCTAAGGTTCTCCCATAAGACACATGATCAAACCAGTGATGGGCAGAATAAATTGCCAGTGGGTACTTGTCAATAGTTCCTTGTTTGATGATAGCATCATCCTGGAGTTGAAGAAGGTATGCCAGACAGCCTTTGGCAATAAAAGCATGGGAGAAATCTGCATCAAATATAGCTAGCTTGGCCTTCCCAACCTGCACCACATTCCTAAGCAAGTACTGCCTGACAGAACCATGAGACATCTTGTAGAGATAGGTGGGAGACTTAAGAAGTAGTTTGGGGAAGAGATCCAATGCATCATCTACATCCCCCAGCCTATAGTCCTCATCAATGAGTGGAGGATCCTGGTCCACAGTAAACTCTACACCAGTGGCATACTCCCTAATATTAAGGGGCCTCCTACAGAATCCCAGCCAGGGAAGCAGCCTGAGACCATCATCCTCTAAAGTGGGATGGACAGTAGAGAAAATATACTGATATGCATCATCCAATGGCTTGGGCATTTCACAGAGGAAACTCCTCATTGCATTGATACTACTCCTGGCTTTCTGGATTGACTGCAGTTGACATGTAACCCATTGAAAACTTTAACACATCAGATTTGATTCTCCACAGGCAGATCTAAATACTCACTTTCCATCTGCATGCCTTGGTAACCAATCTCTAAGGAATTCCAGACCTCTTTCCTTCCACTTGCTCAGTCCAGGTTCCTTGTACTTATGTTCAATGTGAAGTAGAATATCTTCATTAGTCTCCTCCTTTGTGATAGGATAATGGTGAGTTATGAGGGGTACAAGTCCAGGATAATCACTGGGGTCCTTTTCAGCAGTAAGAAGGATATGGAGACCATCCCAATTCCACTGCTTTACGGTCCTCAAAAAGCCCACAACCTCTCCGTATTCATCAGATTCTTCAGCACCATCAATGACAAGGTACACAGTCTTGAATAAGTGTAACATGTTCTTTAGTGTCAACAAAACGTCCTCGGTAAAAGGAGGTTCAGCACCACTGTCAAAATTCCTATATAACTTGCGAAGCAGAGTAGCACATTTTGCCTCGAAATGGTTGGTGAGTTGAGCAAGCAGCCCAGTAATGAGGTTATGATACGTAGTCTTTGAGGCCTCATAAATGTCAAAGTAGAAATAAGCCACTACGGTAGAGCCATCACTACATTCTTTGAGAACGTTCTCGATGACGCTGTAGCTGGACAAAAAAAGTTAACAAGTGAACCAAGAGTACATGGTCTTGACATTACCAAAGGTACGTTTTTCCGCAACCATCTGTGGAATAGTGAGACACACATCATAGCACGACAACAGGCTGACCCACATGGCCCATTAAGTAACATGGTTGAATTTGGTTCGCTCTTCCATTCTTTCACTCTGTCCGTCTTCAAAAACCATTCTCCAGTTTTCGGTGTATGATGGGCTTCCAGTAGTTTATGCGTAGTGCACGGATTAGGGGCTCCCAGCCACGCAAATATGTTACCGTATTTTCGTTCATCTAGATCACAATCAGCGATGCGCTACTTGTTATTAGAACCAACATAGACATACCCCATGATTCTTTACGCGCGACCCTATATAGCAGCCCGGTCTTGAGGTTCCCTCCAACATCTGCGGATAACGTTAGCAGCAGTAGTGGTAAGGATGGCCGACCTACCCCTGAGATATCTGTGCTGTCTAGAAACGGGTTCAAAAAACGCCTTGCGTATATCTGAATCTTCGCGCGGGTCTATGAAGAGTATCACCTATGTCACATAGACTGTCAGATAGACGTTGTATTCGCACTTAAAATCGTATCCCGTAGTACGGCCAGCGAATCTTTGCAAGCCAAAAGAAGTCCCGTCGACTTTATTTTCCCATCGCGAAGTATATGCATGTCCAACTGATCCAGAACCTTGAAGTAATCACTGTCAGTTATAATGATTGTGAATTTCTTTTGCTCTTTCATGTTGCCGTTAGTTACGTTACGAAGTAATGGAATCGTGAAAGACTTACCCAAAGTTCCTTCCTTTAACATGCGAGTGGCAAAACCGATCGTGACAAGCACCTCGCCCAACATCTCTGCAAGTGCTCCGCGCGTCTCTGCTTCAATCTCGCCCACGATGTAGTGCTTGGTCCTGATCGTGATTTTCCATAAGCCGCCGCAAAAGTCCATGATTGTGCCATATTGCTCGGGGTTATTGCTATCCCTGGGTACCTATGAACAAACGGTCAATCCCTTCGCAGCCCCGTCCATATATAATACTAACGTCGAACATATAGACCATAGCTGCGTAACACTTCAGCATGGCGTCGGGCATCTATCGGTAGCTCAGACCTGAAACAATCTGACAGATAATCAAGCACTTACGAGACCTTGGTCAAACCATGCTGTCATCGCATAGTAACGCATGAGCTCCATTACCACTTTAAAATATCCATGTAATCCCCTAGCCTCCGCGGCTTCTTCGTACTCCTTGAAGCTCGCAGCACGCTGATCTATGAGCTCGAGCGTAGCATCCGCAGTAGTGGCGGTTTCCAGTACCTCAGGCAAGACGATGCCACACTCGTCCTCATATCGCTTTAAGGCGTTTTCCCAGGTCTTGTCGAAATCGATCAAAGGTACGGGTGATTCGACGCGAGTGGGATTCACTCCCATGACGATGGCAGCAGTAAGAGGAGAACACGGCACTTATGGAAAGAGTGCTATAGTAAGATCGGTGGCGTGGGTAAGGTAAGTATGCGGCCGTGGTCCAGCATCATTTTAGGTGATGGAATGTTGCTGATGGAGGGAAGGTGCAGAGACCTACAAGTTCGCATGATGAAAGAATATACTTTGAATGTCTCTTCATGTCATTATAGTACTCATGTCCAACAAGTGAGCATCAAACTTCACCGAGCATTTGACTCGGCAAAGTGGCTTCTCCTTCCCGAAACCTCAATCATTGATACATACTACAATGCAAGGAGCATGTCCAAATTCCCTAATATTGAAGTGCGCATCATCTCTTTCAATATTGCATTAAATGAGGTTGTCATATTGCGATGTTTATAAATACACTTTGATTGCGCACCAAGATATGTGGAGATACCAATACATCGGCAGGCATACCCTGCACCGGATTGGCCATCAAGACCTCCTTCGACCGATTTTACCTACTACGCCTATAACTTCCCTGTCATCGAATCGCACGTTCATCCTCGCTTTGTCATCTGTAACAGCGGCTCGAAACTCGAAAATTCAGAGTTGCTTACTTGGACAAGAGAGTATGATAAGCGCCGAGACGACATACTGAAGGTTCGTGATATCTGGATTGCGTGAAAAATGCAAGGCCAGCAGAACTATTCATGAAGAAGATACGTTTCAACGATGACTCTGACATCAAGGATGATGACAGTCGCCAAACTGCTTGTCGCCGCATTACTAAAAGCACACGACCTAAGCGCAGAGCAACTGAAGAACCTGAGTCATTGAAGCCCCAGAGTTCCAAACGGCCAAGACCAGCAGATGAGGCTGGATGATTGGGTGGCGAGACACTTCACGAGTTCAAACAACAAACATTATCGCATGCCAATCATAAAAGCTCCAAGAACGACTTAATCTTGAGCTGGCTGAACAAGGTTCAATTGAATTCAACATGCGAGATTGGGATAAAAGGTGGAGATCATACCATGATCGTACTGACAATGTCAAGGTCGATCAGGCCCCGTGTTAAATCTGCTGGGGTCGGATGGAGCAGGAAACAAAAGGGAATAGAAGCAAATTTTTCCTCTTTCCTGGTAGATCTGTTGTTCCCATGTAATTTCTGTCCTTTGCCAGTGCACCTGAAATTCCGCATGTACTGTGTCCGTCGTCGTTCCCTGCTCCTCCCCTGCCGCCCTTTGGCTCTAATTTCCCCATTGCTTTCCTGCCCTCTCTGTCAAGGAAGAATAGATATGTGTAGGGCGGTGTCGATGTCTGGGTTTAACATCATGGATCCAATGGCTGACCCCCCATTTTACTTGATATTGAGCCAACTGCCATGCTGGTTGCGATATTGTGTTTGGAAGCACCCTGTGTATTACATCCCTCCCTGGGAAGGTGGAGTTTTGGTACCATTCTGCAAGCTGGATATTTTTCTGTCAAGCTCCTAGAAAGGGGAGCAAATGCCACCACTCAAGGTGCCTTGCACCTCCAGGCAAAATAGAGGTTATCAGACTTCTTTTGGGGAAAGATCAATATGTATTCAGGATATAGTAGCAATTGCAGAGTTGGAACAAATCAGGCAGACTATTGTCCCAATTCGGTAGACCAAGGTGCTTTGAGCAACAAAGCCATTTGTGGCTGTGACAATAACACTGTGACATACTGTGACAATACTATCACGTCTCGCGTAAGACCGGAAAAGCATCCAACCACCATGCTCCCGATGCAACGACTACTCCAGAGAGTGTGTATACATTTAACTTCCTGAGGAATTCTGCTTAGAATTTCATGCAGAATACTCCCCGGCTAGGACGACGAGTCCGCCCATCTACTCTTGCCGTAGGTAGCTGGCAAGCTGCACGGGGACTAGCAACGCCTTCCGAGCCCTATGATGTGGTTGTCATTGGAGGGGGTATGGCTATTCCCTATCGAAATTGAGGCGCTGGGCTTTACTTGTCTTTTTTTTGATAGGTCCGGGTGGTTACGTCGCCGCTATCAAAGCGGCCCAACTTGGGTTGAGGGTGCGTGAATCAGTTTCGCTCAGGTTCTTTAGTCAACTGGAAATCTGTTTTAATACAGACTGCGTGTATTGAGAAACGCGGGTCTCTTGGTGGAACATGTCTTAACGTCGGTTGTATCCCCTCAAAAGCAATGCTCAACAACTCGCATCTGTATCATCAAGCTCGGCATGATTTCGAACGACGGGGTATTGATGGTACGCGTCTCCATATAATTTATAATCATTTTTAGTGCTCAGTTGGTCCATAGTCAGCGGAGTCGCACTCAACCTTCCCAAAATGCTCGAGGCAAAAGACCAAGCTGTCTCAAGCCTGACAAAGGGTATCGAATTTTTGTTCAAGCAGAACAAGGTCGATTATATCAAAGGAACTGGCTCTTTCGTGTCGTCCAACAGGCTTGCCGTCAAGCTACTTGACGGTGGTGAAACGGAAGTGGATGCTAAGAATATTATTATCGCGACCGGCTCTGAAGTTGCACCGTTCCCCGGAGGCGCAATAGAGATCGACGAGAAGCAGATTGTGAGCTCGACTGGCGCACTCGAACTTCAGAAAGTGCCAGAGAAGCTTGTTGTCATTGGCGGCGGTATCATTGGTCTCGAGATGGGCAGTGTATGGGGTCGGCTCGGATCTGAAGTTACTGTCGTGGAGTTTTTGGGCGGTATTGGCGGTGCTGGAATCGATGAGGAAGTTGCGTGAGTGCAAGTAGTTTTTTTTTTCAGAGAGTTGTAGCACTGAACTTGGGCCAGAAAGCAGTTCCAGCGGCTGCTCGCAAAGCAAGGTCTCAAGTTCAAGCTGAATACGAAGGTGCTTTCGGCTGAAAAGCGAGATGGTAAGGTCTACCTCAAGGCTGAGCCAGCCAAAGGCGGCAACGAGGAAACGGTAGGCGTTAGGATTGCAAAAGGTTTGCGTCCTCTCTAATTGGTGTTCAGTTAGAAGCCGATGTCGTTCTTGTCGCTGTCGGCCGCCGACCTTACGTGGACGGTTTGAACATCGAGGCTGCTGGCATTCAACTAGACAACAAAGGCCGCGTTATCATTGACGAGCAGTTCACCACATCACAGAAACACATTAAGTGCATCGGCGATGTCACGTTCGGCCCCATGTTGGCTCACAAGGCCGAGGAAGAAGGTGTGCTCAACGGTCCAAGTAATGTTATTCGCCCGAAGTTAACGGTTTGAATTTCAAGGTATTGCTGCTGTCGAGCATATTAAGCATGGTCATGGACACGTCAACTACGCTGCTATTCCTTCAGTTGTGTACACACATCCGGAAGTCGCATGGGTAGGGAAGACAGAACAAGAACTCAAATCGGAAGGTGTCAAGTACAACGTTGGCAAATTCGTGTTCACCGCCAACTCGAGGGCGAAGACAAACCTGGATACTGATGGGTTCGTCAAGCTCCTGACGGAGAAGGAGACAGACAGGATCTTGGGTGTGCACATTATCGGTATGGTTGACTAGTTTTTGGCTGGTTTGTGAAGGCTTATTATGGGTGAATAGGTCCCAATGCAGGTGAGATGATTGCCGAAGGCGTTCTTGCCGTTGAATACGGCGCAAGCGCGGAAGACATTGCACGGACATGTCATGCCCACGTACGTATTTTTGCTGGCCCTCTTTACGCAAGGAAACTTATTGTTGTGTGTTTAGCCCACACTTAGCGAGGCGTTCAAGGAGGCAGCCATGTCTGCTTACGACAAGCCTATCCACATGTAAAGCTCGCTATATCTCGTTAGCATACCTCCGTAGAGAATTTCGGATGCATTTAATATAAATACTTTTTCATATTATGTATGCTGGGACATTATATTCATCAGAATTCGGGCTTGGAAGTTTGTTTGTTGATTGTTTTGCTCTATTGCTTATCCTCCTCTGGCCCAAACACATGTTGGGTCAGTCGAACTGCCACGGACAATTTCAGGTAATGAAACAAGTAGGTCCCTCCGCCCAGCCTGCAGTCCTATCTAATCTATCCCAGTTACAATGAAAAGTCAGCCCCTGCCTCAATCCCAAGAATCCATCGAAGCACGCTTTGAGCCACGCGACGATGATAATGAGAACTTGTGGGAGGTCATTGCCATCATCGGCGAAAAGAACGGTAGCTATCGAGTGGAGTGGGCGGGGAGCGACCCGAAAACAGGAAAACCTTGGTCACCGAGCTGGGTCCGTAAGGGCGACGTGACGGATGATTTAGTTGTTAAATGGAAACTGGAGAAGAAACGGAAGAAGGCCGACGCTGCAGCGAAGAAGGCAAAAAAATGTGCGTCACTGTCTTGTTTGATGTTTTAGTGCACCTGCCACGGCGGGACTGTCTATTTGCCTTGCGCTGTGTTTGTGGCCTGACATTCGGTAAAACACAGCCGGAAAACGCGCTTCTACCACGTCGACGACGACAGCGACTGTGACTACTTCCCGGCCGACGTCGACACGTGCATCAGTCTCGGTGAGAAAGGGATCGACACCGACCGCGACTGTCGTCGCGCCAAATGGGGACCGAAGGGCCACCGAGCACAAAATAGTACCGTCCCGATCTGCGGACACGCTAGGAAGGACAAAGAACGAACTTGATCCATCCGACTTTATTTCTACCTCGTCAGACAAAGATAGCGATAGACCTACTAAAACCGTCAAACGGAAACGCGAGCCTTCCTGGTACTTGTCTTCACCTGTAGTCGATGCTATAGTTAAGTCTAAATCCGTGTCTAGGCCAAAGGCTAAATTAAATGATGACGACACGACCCCTACACGACCGCGTAAGAAACGCAGACTTGATCGTATTGGTGAAAGCAGTGAAGAGGAGAGGTACCAAGACAGAAGGAGGCGAGTTAAAGCGGTTAGAAGGAGACCAAGACTGACGCCTTTCGATGATACCGAGGAAGATGAGGAAGAGGAACGGGTTAGGACGACGAGGATAAATGTTCCGAAGGCTGTAAATTATTACGAGGAAGAGGAGAGCGCGGTGGAGGAGGTGGAAGTAGTTTCCACTAAACCTGCCAAGATCGGGTCCCCACCACCACCACCTTCGTCACAGCAACAACAGCACGTTAATAGACTCATTAAGGTTAAACGAACGGGTGAGGTGAGTAGCAATTTGCCATCTGTTTTTTTTTTTTGCATGTAACTGACGTAGACAAGGCACCACTCAAGAATGGCCTATGGCATAAACCACCCAAACCAACATCATCCCTCCGACATCCCACGGCTACTAAGCAACGGAAGGACTCGACGGCCCGCAACGCGGCTTCCCGAACAAGGGAATTGTCACCGAGCACTCTTGAACGGTTGAGGCAGTTTGATGCGGAACTGGAAGACCTGGAGAGGGCGAGACGGAAGCAGGAGGAACTTGAAGCTGAAGCTGAAGCCCAACGAATACGAGAGCAGGAAAGGCTATTGGAACAAGCACAGGCACAGCGGGAAGACGACGAGATTAGTGCTTTGGAGTATTGCGAAGAAAATACTGCACCTGATGTAGATCACCAGACTCCACAACTACCACATCCTTTATCGGAAGAGGTTCCGGATCCTTCATTTTTGGTCGTGGCGACAAATGTAAATCCAAATTCAAATCCAGGTCTGGCGGCCACGATGACTACCGCGATTCCGACCGCAACTGCCCCTAACTCTAAAATCACACCCAATACCGCTTCCGGGAACAAACCCAGGTTCTCCAACGCCGACTCTTGCAGCCTAGGTATCGTTCCTGAAACCGAATTTGAAGATTCCAGCGGAAATACTCAATCTCAGTCCAAAGCCGGAAGGACAAATCCGGCGTCACCGCCTTCCATGGTAGTCGAACCTCCTACGTCACTCCGATCCCCGCCTCAGACGCCCTCTCGGTCGCGGTCCGCAGTATTGACAACGATTATATCTAAGATGCGGCCTAGGACGCCTAGTTCGAGAGTGGGTTCGATGGGGTCAGTGGGGTCGGCGATGGATCTGGTGGATGTGGGGTTGCAGACGCCAGATGTGATGGAGTTTAATAGGATTGAGGAGGAAGACCGTGAACAGGATGGTGCGAGTAATGCGCCAGCGGTTGATGGGGAGAGACAGGAGGGGCGACCGGAAAACATCTGGAGTGAGAAGGATAAGGATAAAGATACGAAGAACGAGAAGAACGGGACTGGCAAGGTAAGAGTAATGTTGTACACCCCTTGCCCCTGTGCTGACCCCGCCCAAGCTCGGGTCGTTTCCCTTAAGCACGATCAAAGGACCGCTAACCAGTGGCGTTACCACCGGCGGTGACGGAGTTGAAGACATAACAAGCTCCATTGAGCAATTTTCGTCACCTGAGAAACGACGAATCGAGGTTAGGTCCATATCCACTTCCGAAATCGATGATAGGAAAGGCAAACCTACCATTACGGGAACAGCCAGACCGCGAGCCGGGAGGTCGTCAACTTCTGAACTAGGCGCGATTCAGAGACGCGGCAAGGAATTGGCAGAGGTGGCTAGACAAGCCAAACTGAAGAGTTTGGAGCGAGCTTCGAAGAAGCCTTTGGAAGAGGTTTTGCGGCAACGGAAAATGGCGTCTCAGAAAAGTGATGTGCGAGTCGGAGGTGTTCGACATGGTGCAGCCAATAACACCACTACTGGTACTGCTCCAGTGACCATGCAGGAGGACGCACCTCCGTCAAGTATCAAGACAGCCCCTTCAAGCTCTCTCCCTGTACCAGATAGCGACCGAGGGTTGCCCGAGGTTCTGGAAGATGTGGTGAAGCAGATGGAGGTGGCCTATGTTGACTTGGAAGGAGGAAGTGGAAGCGCGAATAAGACAGTGGATGATGATACAACCGTGGATGATTCGAATTCAGCTTCGGTGGGAAAGGTGGTGGCGGGAGGTGTGTCTGCTGTTGCGCTTCGGCAGGAAGAGGAAGAGTCGACGCAGGATTTGTTGATGGATGCAAGGATAGTTGGTGAAGGGGAAGGGGAGGGTTCTGGATTGAGTGGGGACCCTGACGAGGTATGTTTCGTCGAGGCCCGCGTGAGAAGTTGCGTGTTTAACATTTGACCACAGCCACCGAAAGGACAGGGGGACGTGGAAGATCAAGGAAGGGGGGATATACGTCAGCCGGTTGAGGTGCGCCAAGAGTGTTCCGAAGCTTATTCTCTAAGTTTATTCGCGTCTCAGGCTCCATCTCCACCTATGGCTTCTGGCGCAGAGCGACTCGAGGCGTTACTGCAACAAGAGCAGCTACGCACTCGGGAACTCCAAAATGAAATCGCATCTCTCCGACAAGCCCTCGAACTTGCGAAGGCCGGAACTGACGCTAACACAAGCCCCGACTTGCAGCTTGAGCAGCAATTGGCTGAAGTCAAAACCGCATATGCTAACGACAAAGCTCAATGGGATGCCGAACGTAGTTCGCTCAGAGCCTCCTCCGAAACTGCCACAAAAGCCCAGGAAAGCGCCATCAAAGACGCTGATTTTTTCCGCGAACAATACGCCCGTGCATCCGGGTTCGTCACCAGTATCCGTGAAGAAAACCAAGAACTCGAAGAACGCGCCAAGATTGCCGAGGACCAGGCCAAATCCGGCGTAGCGATGATCAAAGCCACCTACGGCACCCGAGTCAAAGAGCTTGAAAGCCACGTCGAAAAGTGGCAGATGATGGCGGCGTTTTTGATTCAGAAGGACCAGAGGACGGATAATGACGAGTTACGAAGGAGGGCCGCGGAGCAACCCGAGTTGAAGGCCAAGTGTCAGTCGTTGGAGGAAGAGATTGGGATGCTTAATGCGGAGATTATGCAGCTTGAGGAGGATTTGAGGGAGAGGGATAAGACGGTTGGGGAGGCTGGATATTGGAAGCAGGAGGCAGACAGACTTGCGGCGGAACTTGATGAAGCTCAGGTTGAGATGGGGAGGCCTACGCAGGTATCGGAAGGCAGTGATGTGGCGTATCGGTGCTTGTGGAGAACAGAGGCGAATAAGCCCTGTGATGAGATTTTTCAAACCGTCGAGGTGAGTATCCGTCTCTTGAGTGTTGGGTGTTGTGACTAATTTCTCTCTTTTTTTCTTTCTTCTCCCCTCAGGATTTGAAGAATCATTTTTATAGTGCAGGACATATACATTGGGACTAGTTGTATTTACCAAAGGGATGGTCATTACCACCCTGTGCGAGACACTCCTGTTCATTGACATGGGTTAGTGAATGTAGCAAAATGGAGAGGAGGGCCATTCAAGATTTAATGCATGCATTGGTTCATTGGTTTGGTTTTAATGATAGAATCTGTCAAAAAAGTCTTCCTCTCAGACTGCTCTTATAAATGTTCTTTGAGAAACACTAGGATGTTGCTGTTGAGAACAAGGCGGGTTGTGGCATCACTGCACATGGGGGGGATTTCGATCCGTTAACGAGGGACCTGGGCACTCGCACATTGTTCGTTTTTGTTATCTATGACCGCTAAAGAAGCCTTGATAACGGCGGAAATACTATTACTTATGGCATGGCGTTGGCGTGGATGGATGGACAGGACGGTAAATAAGTGGCGGCATGGAAGGGCAGCTGGACGGAAATGTAAACCAACGCTTGGTAATCCGTGGTTGATAAGCACGTCCGTGGGAGATCCGGTGGGCAGCACAAAAGGCGCGCATCGCGATTAGTAAAAAAAAAAAAAACCTCAGAACTTGCGCCGCTTGCTCTCATGGCTGCTGCTACAATCAAAGTTGGAGATGTCATTCCTCAAGGAAGCTTCAAGTACATCCCTTACTCACCAGACCTAGACGATCATGTATGTGTTCGGGTTATCTGTCGATGATCATCTCTACATATCTCATTCCAAATACTTTTTTTTTTCTTTTCTTTCTTGCTCACCTATAACCTATTCTAGACCGCTTGCGGAAGTCGTATGTCATTTTATGCAAGCTTTGGAAGAACGAGGACTTACATTCCCTCCATCTGATCTAGCCATTACACTCAGCACGGATGAGTGGAGAAACAAGAAAGTCGTCTTATTCTCCGTTCCCGGCGCTTTCACCGTACGAGCATTTGTTCTTCCCAGCATTCCAAAAAAAAAAATAAGAAAAAAACAATCCTCATTACTCGATATATATTAGCCGACATGCCATAAGGAACATCTCCCGTCTTTCCTCAAGAAACACGACGAGCTCAAGCAAAAGGGCGTGGACGTCATCGCCGTCATAGCAGCTAACGATGCTTTTGTCATGAGCGGTTGGGCACGCTTCGAGGGTGTCAAGGACAAGGTGAATTTGATCCCTCTACCCTCTGACCTGACCTGACCTGACCTGACCGTCTTGTCTCCGTAGATCATCGCTCTCTCCGACACAGAAGCTCAGTGGTCCGCATCGCTTGGACTGTCCATCGATCTCCAACACGCCGGTATGGGAACCCGCACGGCCCGTTATGTCCTCATCATCGATAGGCTTATCGTCAAGTACATCGGGGTTCGTCTCTCCTACCAACCTCTGAAAACTCCTCTAATATGAACATGTAACAAACTTTTAGCTCGAGAAGGAAAAGGGCATCACTGTCTCTGGCCCTGCCGCGGTCCTCGCTCAGCTGTGAATATCATTATAAACTGTATATATATGTGCATGTATGTAGGCTCTTGAAATTATATAGACGCCTGTTGAGCGATTCTATAAAATTCGTGATAATCATAAGTTAGAAAGAATAAGTCATAATGATACACCGTCCACAAGAGCACCTGAAATACAAACGAAAGCAGTAAATCGTATAAGGGTATCGTCATCATGCCCAAGGATTATGATCCTCCATATCACCGTACAACATCCGAACACGTGCCGGTGGCGTACTCTCTCTAGCGATAATCCTTTCTTCCTGTCTCACTCTCGGAGGGGACGATGAAGGCGGTGAGTACTCGGGTTCCCATACCCGACCAGGGACGCCCCCCTCAAAATCGGCTGTTCCCTTTGTCGTTTCATCTTTGCCTTGTCTTTCAGTCCCGTTTTTAGACGCAGGCCTAGCGCGTGCAGCACTTCCTTCCTCATCTACCCGAGCAGCGCTAGTGCCATCTCCAGATTCTTGCTGGTGCACCTTCCTCAATCCTTTCCTCAAAAACGGCTCACTAGCACGTCTCCCCCCACCCTGTTCCTTCGATTTATCAGCACCTCCATCTTCCACCACCAGATCAACAGCGTCCGGAGGTAGTGGGGATCGTACGGGATATTTTACTTTAGTAAAACTCTCACTTGTAGATTTGGACTTTGACGACGGCGGGGACGACGTGGAAGGACCGCCGCCACTCGTACTTGAGTTTCCGTGCCTGATACCACTGCTTGCAGTACTTGGGGTTGGGGATGGCGACATTCGAACTCGTTGCACATCCGGGACGTACAACGATGGTCGAGTTCTTGTTCCATCGGTGTCGTGTGCTGGAGACTGATCCCAGTGTACCCGCACGTCAGGTGTATGCGCACTTTCCACCGTCTTTCCTGTACTACTGTCCTTGCGGCTTGGACTGGAACCCCTCGCCTCCGTCGCTCCAACAGCACCATACCCCTCCCACACCTTCCCCCGAATCCCAACCTGCACATTCCTTATTGCACTCCGCCACGCCCCTCTCTCATTTCTCAGTACTCGTTCTTCCTCATGCCATATAGCCGTCCGCGCACCCTCATCGCTAACATCAATCACAGGATAATTATAATCGCCGAACACATATTGCCGACAGTGATCAAAAAGAGCGTCGTCTGCAGAGTCTAAGTCTCCAAACGGCAGCTCGTATCCATCGGGCGCGTTGCCACCAACATCTTCATCATCATGGTGGTGAGAGTCCCAAACCATTGGATCGTCTTGTTCGTCTGTGGTGTCATATGCTTGTCGCCCGAGGAGAGGCGCGTGGATATCAACAGGGTCTGTTGTAACGACACGACCAACGCGTCCATGAGAACGCACATCAGCCCGAGCACGTGGCAGCCAGTACTTATTCTTGCCTCCTTTGGTATACCGTAGTCCAGCCTTGATCCTCCGATCTCTTCCCGCACCTTGGTGCATTTCACCTTCCGCAGGTTCAAACTCCCTGTAATCCATCCCTTCACCTCCGACTGTAGCCTTTGTATCTTCCACAACATCTTTAATGCTAAACGCGTCAAAAAATGAGTAGCGTATTGGCATTCGTGCACAAAAGTGGAGCTTTGGGTCAATATAGTCAGAGTAATTGAATGCGTAGAGATGGGCAAGAGCAAAAAAGGGCATTTCGATGCATATGAGGGTGTCCGTCAGACCGAGTGAAATGTGTTCTGCGTCCGTATATGGGCCGAGTCTAGTTATGGCCTTGGCTGCCACTAGGATGGAGATGATGACCGACTGCCAAAATGAAAAGAAGAGGATGCCTTTGATGCAGAGGAATTTAGGAATGGGACTGTCGGACAAGTTAAATTGGCTCCCGGATAGAGGACAAAATAAAGCGGTTACCGGAAGGGCTTGAGGTCTTCGTTAATACATAACCAAAACATTGCAAGACAGTACAGGGCGAGGCATATGCTGATATTGTAGATGATGGTAATATAGAGATATCCAGAGTTGGCGCGAAAATCTCCGTCGTTGTACCAGCCACAAGCTTTGAGGATGAGAATAGCGGCTGCTAGAACGGGTTTGACTTGGACGTACTCTATAACGTAGAATGTGAGTATAGGCTGAGCGGCGTTTCCAACGACAATGCTCACGGATTATGCCGCGCTTGAGGAATAAAAACGTATGCGGATCGCTGACATCCAGCTCCCGTTTGAATATGCTCACAGGGAAGGGAGGAGTCTTCGGGGGTCGCCCGTTTAGGAGTATCAACAACGATCTTTCGCCTCCGAGGTACGATAGGAGAAGGCTGAAGAAACAGTATATCACGAACGCCTAATGGATAGGTTTTAAGTTGTCCCAGGATAGCCTGTGCCAGCAGCAAACGCACCTCGTAAATGTCTCTTATAGCATCAATAACAAAAGCAGCCTCCAACGAAAACAGCGAAATGAGCGACGCGACCGCATATATCGGTATCATGAGCATGATTCGCACCACCATTCTAAATGAAACAAATTCATAATAGTCAAGAGCAGTTTCCGAGAAGAACGACACCCACGCACGCACCGTTGGAGCAATGGCTTCCTGTAGTTCTTCAGCTGCAGATATATAGACATGGCAGACACCAGAACGGCAACTAGCGTGCACACCCCAGCTAGAACGAGGACAGGAACCGGTAGGCTTGAACCAGAGCCTGAACCGATCATTTTAGCAGCGTTCGTGGTGGAATGAAGCAAAACGCTGCGCTGCGGAAGACCCTGAAGTGAACCTGGCGCAAGGGCTGCGAGTCAGTGCAATTGTAAACTAGTACAAACAGGACCAAGACTCTGTTACGGCGGCACAGCCTCATGCTATTAACTTGGATTTGCACCGTCACATCTTTTTACCCTTGACGGTCAGTCGCGAACGCGTTGCGCTGATGGTCTCGGATCTGACTGGGCGAACAGACAGCAAAGCAAATTGAGAAGCGGTACTGGGAATTCTCCCATGCCTGACTTTGTGAATGAATCCAGTGCCTTCCAAGGTGCCCAACATTTCAGTATCATCAATAGTACCTTCAATATGGTACAAGGAAACTATGTGTGTTCATTAATTCATGAACTGCTATTCATATTGATATGTTCTTGCCAGATCCACACAATCAATAGTTTGTGTCAAACTCCATGCAGAGAATAACTCTGTAACTTGCTTGTTTAGATACACCTGCAAAGTCTGCAATTGATATTGGTAACTTCTTTGCATACCTTAATAAAGTCTTAATTACATGTTGGTAACAGGGAGATTCAAAGAGTGGCTGACCCCACCTGATCCATCAACTAATCATAACAATGCTATTAAGCAGCATCATCCTGGCACTGGAGCATGGCTTCTGAGCCACCCTGCCTATTTAGACTGGAAATGTCATGGTGATTCTTTTGTGTGGATTAATGGAATCTGTGAGTTAGATCTGTAGAATTTCATTTATATATTCAATCTTGGTAGCTGGGTCTGGGAAAACAGTTCTCTGGTATGGTGCATACATCTTTGCTAATGCCCTGTATAACTGAGCATCTGCTAGTTCCACTCTAATTGAAGACATCAAAAGAATTGCCAACAGAGGAATCACTGGATTGGCATATTTTTACTTTGATATTTCAGATGAAAGAAAGAGAACTGTCATGGGTTTCCTTTCTTCCATGGTTCTGAATCTTCTTGTCTGGGCTCCAGCTAACCAATCCACCCTGGACAAAGTCTATGCAGACTGTCATAGTGGGCTTCATAAGCCATCAGACATGGCTCTATTAGAAGTTTTGAAGAATTTTATCTCAGGATTCCAGGAGACTTACATTTTCATTGATGGACTTGATGAATGTTTCAATGTGGAGGAGATGCTAGAGCTAGTGAAGTCTATTCATGGATGGCACATTGATCAGTGCCACTTGCTGGTCACCAGCAGAAAGGAACAGTCAATTGTTAACTCATTTTCATTGATGCATGTTGTTCCTGCTGAATTGGATCTCTCTTGCATGCCTATTGATGTGGATATTGGGAACTACATTAATCATGTGCTTCATTCATCTTCAGAGTTGAAAAGATGGGAGCAAGATGCAAAGAATCTCATTAAACAAACACTTCTGGCAAAGAGTGGTGGAATGTGAGTGGTTTTATTACCACTAATAGCACTCATTTATAACTAGTTGCCAGGTTTCGCTGGGTGACTTGTCAACTAGAAGAACTGAAGAAGTGTAGGAAATCTCTGAAGGCATTGAAAACTACTCTTGATGGACTTCCTGACACACTGGAAGCCACATACAATCAAATTCTAAATAGAATTTCACCTGTTGATGCACCAGAAGCTGTGAAACTGCTATTGTGGCTGGCTTTTGCAAAGGAACCATTGCCCATACAAGAACTTGTCATCATAGTGGAATTTGATGTGGAACAGAATATTTTTGATCCAGATGCCAAATTAACCACTCCTGAGGATGTGTTGAAGATCTGCTCCAGCCTTGTAACTAAAATGGATGGAAACACTGTGCAACTGGCTCATGCATCTGTGAAAGAATACATCTTGCAAAGTCCCAGAGTGATAGGGAAAGGAATCAGAATGGATCCTACATTTGGGAATCTTTTTGTTGGAACATGCTGCATATTGTATGTGTTGCAATGGAAGGAAAAAGTTAAACATCCCCATTTTGCACATGCATCCTTGATTAGATACTCAACAAGATTTTGGCCAATGCATATTCTGGAAGGAAAAAATGAGCTAGATGCTTTGACATACATAAAGGAGCTCTTTCAGTCATACAGTATCCCATTTCAAAATTGGAAAGAAGGATATAACAGTAACATTTCAGAAGATGAAGAGCAGATGGACTCAAGCCATTTACAGTGTGCTGCAATAAATGGCTTATCTGAAACTGTTAAATGGTTGATGTCAACAACTGTAACAGACATGGATATATTTAAAGCACTGTGTGCAGCATCATATAAAGGACACAAAAAAATTGTGACATTCATTCTTCAGAGTGGCATATATGTCAACCTGGTCAACTGGAAGCCACAGCAGGATCAGCATGACATCTACTGCACTGCACTCCAAGCAGCATCACTTGGTGGCCATCAGGATATTGTTAAGCAGCTCCTTGAGGCAGGAGTTGATGTGAATGTTCAAGGAGGAAATTATGGCAATGCTCTCCAGGCAGCATCACATAGATGTCACAGGGATATTGTTGAGTTGCTCCTGGAAGGTGGAGCTGATGTGAATGCTTGGGGTGGAAAATATGATAATGCCCTCCATGCTGCACTGCAATATGGTCACCTAGACACTTTTGGCCTGTTTCCAAGAAGACAGGGAGATGTCAATGTTTTGGAACAAATATACAACATTGTTGAACTGCTTCTTGAAAGAGGGGCCAATGTCAATTCTTGGAGACAAACTTGTGGAAATGCCCTCCAGGCTGCATCATGGTTTGGTCACAAGGAGATTGTTGGGCTGCTTTTAGAAAGAGGAGCTGATGTTGATGTGCAGGGAGGAACATATGGTAATCCCCTCCATACTGCATCATATAAAGGTCACAAGGGCATTGTTGAGTTGCTGCTTGAAAGAGGAGCTGATGTCAATATTCAGGGGCAGAAGTATGGTAGTGCCCTTAGTGCTGCATCATATAAAGGCCACAATGATATTGTTAAGCTGCTTCTTGGGAGAGGAGCTAATGTTAATCTTCAGGGAGGAAGATATGGCAATGCCCTAAATGCTGCATTATACAGAGGTGAAAAGCAAACTGTTGAGCTGCTCCTTGAAAGAGGGGCTAATGTCAATGCTCAGGGAGGAAAGCATGGCAATGCCCTTTATATTGCAGCATCTAAACCTTCCATGGACATTGTTGAGTTGCTTATTGAAAAAGGAGCTGATGTCAATACTATTGCTCAGAGTGGAAGGTATTGCAATGCCTTCCATGCTGTATCTTATGTAGGGAACAAGCACCTTGTTGAGTTATTCCTTAACAGAGGAGTTAATATTAATGCTCAAGGAGGAAAATATGGCAATGCCCTCAATGCTGCATGTTTATCTGGTCACAAGGAAATTGTCAAGTTACTCCTTGAGAAAGGAGCTGATATCAATAGTCAGGAGCAGGAATATTGTAATGCCCTCCACACTGCATCACATAAAGGCCACAGGGACATTGTTGTGCTACTCCTTGAGGGAGGAATGGATGTTAATTCCCACGGAGGAGAATATGGTACTGCCCTTCATGCTGCATCATATAAGGGTCACATGGACATTGTTCAGCTGCTACTTGAAAAAGGTGCTGATATTAATTTTGTGGGAAGAAGACATGGCAGTGTCCTTCAGATGGCATCATGTTTTGGCCATAAGGATATTGTCAAGCTACTGCTTGAAAGAGGAGCTGATGTTAATACTCAAGGAGGTGAATATGGTAATGCTCTTCAAGCAGCATTACATTTTTAGCACAGGGACCCTGTTGAGTTATTCCTTGAGAGAGGAGCTGTTTTTAATACTCAAGGATAGATCACAAGGACATAGTTGACTCATGATGAATCATAGAACAAGAACCTCACATGTCATATAAATAGACCCTCAGTATGCCTGTTCAAATTTTTGTAAATTAGATCCCAATAAAAGTTTTGTCAATGGGTAAAACACCCCTGTCATTGTAAATGCTGGTGGGAGTTGGTTGAGCATGATAGGTCTGGTGAGATATCCTACACATACCTTTTATTGCTAGAATCAGATAGTACTATTAGGCAATGTTAGTGTTGATATGGGTATTAACCATAATAGCGACCATAGCTATCTAGCATACCAAGTACATGCTATCTGAATGTTCAGTATGAGATAAGTTTGCGAAAAAGATGTAGACTAAAAGATTTTAATGTGTGCTTTAGGAGAATATCCCGGAGATCCGTTCGGTGGAACCTAACGAGCCCACCTTATGGAATGATTGGTCAGTTAGACAATGCCGAGTCCACACCAACAAACGACACTCTTTCGGAACTAAAATGCGAGGGCTTCCAAGACAGAATCTCACAAGACACGTCCACATAGCTGGAGTATATCCTGTTCGAAACCGATCTTCACTAGTATGACATATGCCCTCTGCAAAATATTTATCCAAGTGCCTATTTCCTACAAATTCGCAGTAGCTCCAGCTGCCCACGGATGCAACAACTGAAGCTAGCAGTCAGTCCAGTAAGCCCGGCCCCTCATGATAACCTATGGATGTCTTTCGTAAGAATGGCGGACCGCCACTTACCCTCCTGCGACTTTCAGCCTTGCCATAATTCGAGAGGTGCTTCGAAAGGAGAGCGGCGCTAGTTTGACTCACTCGTGGGATATGCCTGGTTGCATTTTAAACAGGAGCAATTAGGACGGAAGGAGAGGCCCAGAGATCCACTCTTTGAGGATATCCGTGTCAAGAATAACCCTCTTGAAGGACTCCCTTCTGCATCGGGATGAAGGGAGCAGTTTGTTGATCGTAGCTTGACGTAACTCGTAAAATTTATATCGCTCAAGTTTAACTGAGCAGTACTTACATTAGAGCGCAGACTAGTCCCATTCGAGTTCTAATTTATTATACACAATTGATGTCCCCCTTTTCTGTAGCGTCTGCGGAGCCCCACGTCCCCCACGAAGGTGAATCTGCAGGAGACTTGTACGTCGTAAACAGAGTATAATAACAGACAACAAAGACCGAGATCAACACTGTGTATAACGCCCAATCAATCCATGCATCAGTAAAAAGGGGCACATTGATCGGAACACCCACTAGGAATTACAGGCAGAAAGGATAAGACGGACATGGATGTGAGGAGAACACAGGGTGCAAGACCAAGCGAGGCGCCATCTGCTGCTGCCTTCGCGTTACAGTTTTCTGGAAGGTCAATTACAACGATTAGTCCATTAACTAGATCAGGGCGTTGAACGACGGAATGATATTCATTAAATGGATGAGGGGAGGCGTACCGAAAAAGATAATCGCTATCAAGAGTGACTGCAGTAAATGGGAAATCGGATGAACAGATGACACAGGAAGGCCTCGTGACAACCAGAGTCTGTTTCATCGCTTCAAGTCAGCGAGTGGGCTGTTCTGGAAGGAAAGCTACGAACAAGGTGCACAGCGCAACGAAAACGATGAAGGAGACTACCATCATCAATATTGTGTGAAGGACCACTGGAAAACGGTTAGTGCAATGTACACATGATGATAAAGGAACATACTCCTTCGTCCATCCGCAACTATGCGATTCAACAAGCCCAACGTGATCGCCCCAAGAATAACATTGAGTCCAGCAGGAACAAGAGCAACTCCTGCAAAATAGGTCAGGTGCGCTGGAACCCAAAGGAAAGTAAAGCCCGTTTACCAAAGTAGATAGCATGACTGTTGAACAATGACATTTGGAGGCGAGGCCCAGCCTTGGCGAAGTAACCAGACTTCGGGATTGTGAGTCCAATGCTGCCTGCAGCTTTACCGCCCACCATGAGGAGCGAAGGAAGGGTTTGTCGTAAGGAGGTTCTGATGCTTTATCATGCACCACGGGTGGTTACGTGAACGTGAGCCAAGGCGGTGCCTTGCGCCACAGAAATTCCTTGCAGGTTGCACATGGTGGAACTTGCGGTGCCTAGCAGCGTCACTAAGGCTAACTGATTTGTGCTCCATCACACCCTGAGGGATACGTAGAGAGAAGACCAAGCTGTGAACATTTCAATTGAAACGCTCAATTAGGCCCGCTCTCAACACAGTTAGGTACTTGTGTGTTTACCCAGGGCAGGTTCACCAGCGGATTTGGTGAAGGGTTGGCTCATCGCCGAGAAAGCTCGATGCGGTTCTGATAGCAATCAAACCTATTGTCATTCAACCACCCAAGGGAGCTATGCAGTTTGCCTTCATTACACTGTCGCTACATAAGGTTTTGATGTGTTAATCCCTGCGAGGTCTGCCGTATTGTTTTCCCATTATATACAAGTCTAGCCTACACGTGCGGTTCGTATCTTCGGGTGCTGAACAGCTGATCTTCCGACGAACGAAGGGCGGTTAAGGCGGCATACATAAAGCCCCAGAAGCCCCAGATCGACAACCCTCGGCTTAAAGGAATTGCACTGTGCGGGGGTAATACTTTCTGCACTGACGGCTTCCGTACTCGCTCCAGACCGTTTTCAACATGTCTTGGCTTTTATCTCGTGTGATAATGCTGGCAGAATTGACACCGGCAGAACGGTATTAGCTATTTCCGATGAATATTGTGGGAATGCGTGATACAGGCATTGAATGGGAGGCGAAAAGATAACATTGCACTAACCATTTAGCTGATCATTCGCACCGTATTATCGTATCCCCCGTTTATCGCGGTCGCTCCTAGGGTTATCTTCTGTTGTTACTGTCTATGAACCGATTAGGTGTTACATATATACAGTCTGGACCTTAGTATTGATCACTATCACGATACTCGGATCACGATACGCGAACCACCTATAAATTTACCTGTGGGGTCAGCACGAGGTTTCGCGTAGGCCGCCGGAAATGAAAATGCACGGAATACATCAATCGGAGTTCAAGGCAGCTAGTTTTTTCTTTCATGTTGCTACTTTGGACATGATTCATACTACAGATAGAGTCGACGCACCCGACTTTGGACAACTCATACTAATGTTTGATACGTTTTGTTTTTAATCGGAAAACGTAAGTACTATCGAAGGACGGAACTGGCCAATCTCCGGGGAGCATCAACCGATAGACGATTCGTGCCGTGCAGGATGTTCTTTTGGGAGGCTATACCTGCTACGGGTAACAAAAAATAGGTTTCCCTCAACGTGTCAGGTCATCAATCCTCGTCCCCTAATGGTTGCCCCTTATAATGTGACCCGAGGTTACCCATGAATGGTTCAAACTTACCCCATCTCTCTTTCGAAGCACCCCAAGTCATGACAAGGCCGAGAATTGCGATAATGTAAGTGACCGACTTCATTCTTACGAAAGAAATTCAGACATCATGACGTCATCTAGAGGTGCGGGAGTTGCGGGCTTGATGCTGGCGTCGGCTATTGCATACACGGACAAGATGAAGAAAATCGAGTTGGACATATACGAAGCGACTGCGAATCTGTCAGAGATAGGCGCCGGAATTAATCTTTGGCGAAGGGCATATGACATGCTAGTGAAGATAGGGCTCGAACATGACGTACTTCAACTATGTGAATGTGCCAATGAAAATTCTGGTGAGGTTTTCTTCACCAATGTACCAAACGATAACTCACGTCAAGGAAGTTCTCGCGTTTCAGTTTCGAAAAAGTGACCAGAAGAACGGGCACCCAGTATACCACTTGCATGTCAATGGTAAATAAGGTATTACTTGCTCATTCGGGTTAGTCTAACGGGTTAGTTGATCCGTAGGTGGGCATGTTAGGATCCATCGGGCAGATCTCCAAAGAATTTTATTGAAGCGCGCCTTAACATCTGGTCGTCTGCATCTTTCCCATAAGCTTGTCACGTACACCGAACATTCGGATGGCGTGCACCTTGTGTTTGAGGATGGCTCAGAAGTGATATGTGATTTACTGATAGGAGCCGACGGTATAAGATCGACTGTGAGAAGACTGTTCCTTACAAGCTTAGGAGGTACTGGACATCTTGACTCTATCGAACCGGTGTGGACCGGTACGTACGCCTACCGGGGTCTCGTTCCACGGGAAGAACTTGTGAAGAGGTTGCCGGATCATACAGTTACTAAAGTGCCGGTGAAGGTGGGTCTTTAGTTATCGTGAGCATGGATGATCCGATTTACGTGCATGCAGTATATGGGGAAACTAAAGGTCCATTTTCCTGAGTTTACGAGATAGGTTACGCGTTATTGAGGAACGTTCCAATTCAGCATATCGTATCATACCCCTTAGCAGAAGGGCGGTTTATAAACGTCGTTGCTTTCGTACACGACGAAAATCGAGAGGGGACGCAGCATGAAGGACCAATAGTTACCGATGTACCTCGAACGGAGATGTTGTCTATATACAACGGCTGGGAACCGGAGGTACAGGCACTTCTTGAGGTATGCGCAACGTCACGTACTATTGTGAGACACGCGATTAAAATATGAAGTGTATGCCAAGCGTCAAGAAATGGGCTATCCACCAGTTACGGCCACTAAAAAAGTACGCCAAAGGCAGGGTATTACTCCTAGGTGACGCGGTATATTCAGATTATCCTATGGGTTCATATTCGTCATTGATTCGGTTCGTCCTAGGCACATGCCATGAGCCCACACCAAGGAACAGGGGCGGGACAGGCCATGGAAGTATGTATATCATTTGTGCCTTTTGATGATACATGCTGAAGATCATAATATATTCTGTCAACTGCAGGATGCATATGTCCTAGCTCGCATTCTTCTACATTCCGACATCGCTCAACCAGCGGCACAGATCCCCTTAATCACACACGTATATGACGCAGTTCGTCAACCTATAGGAAATAAAGCATTGCTGCTGGCGAATACTCTGGGTAAATTGACGGAATTAACCGATGATGACATGGAGCTACCATTTGTACAAGGTGGTGATGAGAAGGTTCCACACGAGGTGCTCGAGGGATATGTTAAAAAGATGCTAGGTCACTGGAAGTGGCACTGGGAAACTTCTGTGGAGGATGAGTGCCAAGAGGCTTCCAGATTATTGCAAAAGGCCCTCAATAATGGTAGGTTTGGGAAGGCTAAGTTGTGATGAGGAAGGCCTGATAGGTCGTATCGTAAACGTTTAAACATATGCTATTTTGGGGCGGGTAGTCATACGATGGTAGTATGTCAAGGTCCAGACTGCGGTAGGAGCGAGCCGGTCATCTACTATTTAATTAAAAATGTTCCAGACAGGAGGAAGGTTGTCCCCGGCCCCGTCATGTCTTCAAGACGGACGGAAGATCCAACCTGGTCGCCGGGTTGAATTAAAATAACTACATAAGTTTAGGCTGGCCTGCTAAGGTAGAATGCCACCTGGCCGAACTGATAAGCTCATGGTTCGATGCTGTCAGCTCACAAATACGGACCATCCATTTGCACGTCATGTCTTTGGAGCAGGTCAACCATGGCCACAGTGCATTTCAAGTTTTTATTGTTCTCCCCAACTCTACATTCTAAAAGTCATCATCTACCACATTGTCCAGGACATCCACCGCCCAAATGCACCCCTGGATCTATGCTCGTAAGGATGGCATAAACACAGTCACAGAGCGCGCCAAGGACATTGGGCATTCACACTATCAGCAGCTTAAGATAATTCATGTGGGACTAAATAATGCGGACGGAGAAGATGCCGCTAGTTTAACTTTTCACTTTTCATTGTCTCAAAAAGACCAGGTGCATAACGAGTTGTCTGCCTGTGCGGTTGCTTCATACATGGATTAAGGTTCTGTTCCTTGTTGAAAGAGAAGTCATAATCCACATGTATTTTAGTGTCTCACTCGTTTCGCCCGACTGGGAAGGGTTGAATTGGAGACGGGATCGAATACCCGACCTTAGCTGCGCGAAAAAAATACCTCTCACATGTCCAATACGTACTAGGACTATCCGTAGACTGTTGATCTCTACCAGCGCAGCCGTAAAAACACGATTTCTGCAAATGCAAGTTATCGGGCTTTGCCGGTGACAAAATTCAAAGTGAGAACAGGGCTCTCACTCTCCCACCCAATTGGCTGCAGATAATCGGATCCGCATCTCAGGTTGAGACGCGGAACAATTCATTATGGTGGAGCATGGCCCAACTGCTAGCCTGAGTCAGGTGTGCGTACAAAGCGCGTGTTCAACACGTTGCCGACCTCGATAGCGACCTGGCCGAGGTACACCCATCTCAGGCTCAAGGTTAATATCTCAAACGCCGCCGAGAGGGTGAACGTCGAAACGTACTATGTAGGGTGCTTTCATGAATTCACCACGGGTCATCAATCAAGGGGAACTATCCTATATAGCCACTTGATAAATCAACCCTACATCAATCAAATATCGTTGGTCCCGACTCGCAAGGGCCATTACAAAAATAGATCTCTCTTCAGCGCTCAAAAAAATTCAACTCGGGGTTCCCCCTGGATGAACCAAATCCACGGCATCATTCATTCGAGGTACCACAAGTTATGGCAAAGGTTAGAGTTGCAGTGGTGTAAGTGCATTGCTTATAAAAAGAGATTTGTATTAACATGTCATCGTGTCATCTAGAGGAGCAGGCATCGGTGGCCTGATGCTGGTTTCGACTATTGCAGCTATGGACAAGGAGAAGAAGATCGAGGTGGACATATACGAGGCGGCTGCGGATTTGACAGAAATAGGTGCTGGAATCAATCTCTGGCAACGGTCGTATGAGATGCTAGTGAACATTGGCCTCGAGCAAGACGTAGTTCAACTATGTGAACGCGCCAACGATAGTTCTTGTGAGATACCACCGTTTGCCAACGTACCAACAGTGGGTCACTTATCCCGCGACAGCCCACGCATTCCAGTTTCGAAAGAGTGACCAAAAGGACGGCCATCCGATCTATGACATGTACGTTGGTGGTAAATAGGGCGTTACTTCTTTGTTGTAAGCATGAAATTGTCTAACGGAATTGATTGATCTATAGGTGGGCTTATTAGAATCCACCGAGCGGATCTCCAAAGGATTTTATTAAAGCCCGCATTAGTTTCTTGTCGCCTGCATCTTTCCCACAAACTTGTCTCGTACACCGAGCATCCGGATAGCGTCCACCTCGTGTTTGAGGATGGGACGGAAGCGACGTGCGATTTGATTGTTGGAGCGGACGGTTTAAGGTCAACTGTGAGGAGGTTGTTCCTTTCGAGACTAGCTGGTAGTGGATATCAGGAGTCAATCGAACCAGTGTGGACTGGGTCGTATGCTTATCGGGGTATCGTTTCACGGGAAGAACTCGTAAAGAAGGTGCCGGATCACACGGTTACCAAAGTACCTGTAAAGGTGAGTTTTTGGTCATAGTGAACGTAGGAAGATCCGGCTCACGCGTATGATGCAGTATGTAGGAAAACTTAAGGTCCATATTTTCCCCAGCTTCGCAGCATTTTTGTGTGTTACTTACCTGTAATTTAATTCAGCATATCGTGGCATATGGTATGGCAGAAGGACAATTTATCAACATCGTTGCTTTCGTGCACGATGAATCTCGAGAAGAAACACTGCATGAAGGACCGATGGCTACCGATGCACCTCAAGCGGAGATGTTGTCCGCATACAGCGGTTGGGAGCCGGAAGTGCAAGCGCTTATCGAGGTATGCGTAAACTACTATCTTCAAGACAAGTGATCAACGTACGAAGTGCATGCCAAGTGCCAAAAAATGGGCTGTCCATCATTTACGACCTCTCAAAAAATATGCTAAAGGGAGAGTACTGCTCCTGGGTGACGCGGTACCGCACTCTTAACTATCCTGCGAGTCTATACCTATCTCTGACTCGACTCGTTCAAGGCACATGCCATGGGTACCCATCAAGGAACCGGAGCGGGACAAGCCATGGAAGTATGTACATCATTTAGTGTCTTCCAGCGAAAGCTTATCGCCAAATTACAGGACGCCTACGTCCTCGCTCACATTCTTTTACACCCCGACATTACAACGCAGATCCCATTAATCACGCACGCATACGATGCGATCCGTCGACCAATAGGAAACAAGGCACTGCTACTAACGAAGACGGCCGGTAAATTAACACAGCTGACTGATGATAACGGGGAATTGCCGTATGTAAAAGAAGGCGACGACAGCGTCCCACGCGAGGTGCTCGAGGGGTACGCTAAACAGGTGGTGCATCACTGGAAGTGGCTTTGGGAGACATCGGTGGAAGATAAGTGTTGGGATGCCTCCAGATTAATGCGAAAGATTCTCGATGATGGTGGGAGGTTGGGAGACGCGGAGGAAGCCGATTAAATCGATGCAATTCCGGTAACTGGCTGCTGTATTACTAGTAAACCACCACCACAATGCCTCCCGCCTTGCTCGTCGCCTTCTCCGAACCAGGGCCCCTCATCCCCCTCTCCGAATTCCAAGACTGGTACGAATCGGAACACATCCCCCTCCGGATGAACCACCTCCCGTCCTTCCTCACCTGCGCACGATTCCATAACACCTCTTCTCCCACCACCACCTCCTCTCCCTCCTGGCTCGCACTCTACGACATCGAAGACACATCCACCTTCCAACACGACAGCTACACCCGCCTACGCACAAACAGGAGCGAGCGGGAGACAAACCTGATAAGGAGGATAGAGGTGCTAGATCGGAGGTGCTGCGAGCTTGTGTGGGATTCGGCTTCGGATTCGGGTGTTGTGCTGGTGGAGAGCGGTTCGACGAGCTTGGGAGTGGGTAATCCGACGGAGGTGATTGTTTCGCATGGGTTGGAGGATGTGGATGGTGATAAGAGTGGTGTAGTGGGATGGGCCCGTGGGGTTGTGGAGAGGCTGAGAGGCACGAGCGCTGAGCCTGTGCGGCAAGGCTGGATCAGAACGAGACTGTTCAAGTCCATCGATACTCTCAAGGTGGGGACTAGCATCTCTCCCGGACCAGAAGCGCAGAAGGCGCCTCCGTTCCTTGTTTTGCACGGTACGCGTTGGAATTCCCCCTTTGCTACACGCTAGCTGAGTCTTTAAACCGCCCGCAGAATTCCTTACACAAGATGCAGCCGACCGCGTCATACACCACATCCAACAAGGTGATCATCACCCGGAAGAACTAACAAAGTGGCAGCTGTACCGTGCCTATCCGAATCTAGCACCGGTACCCAAGGCATAGTAATTAATTATGTTTCTCTTACATAAAAAATCAACAAAGCAATTGTAACAAGAAAGTAAACGTATGGAAATGAGGAAAAGTTTTGTTGCATAATGTGTGGTGTGCTATATGGTAAAAAAACCCTCGACCAGAGAAACTCAAGCAATTTAAACGCGTCTACTTCTTTCACGACGACGACACGCCGAAAGCATCATTGAGGAACATCTCAATCTCTTTTTTATGCTGCGTCTTGCTGCCCGTCGCAACCGAACTCGTCGGGTCCCGTCCAGCATACTTGGGATACTTGCCCTGGTGGTGCTGCGTCTGTCCACCGGCAGTGTAAATCCTAGGTCCGACATAGCTCCATGCACCCATGTTGAGGGGTTCTTCCTGACACCAGATGAGATCCGCATTAGGGTACTTGTCCAAGTGAGGTGTGATCTAGGTTTTTTTTCAAATGGCGCGCGCATCAACAACAGGTCAGACGCAAAGCGGGCCAAGCAGCACTCACCAAATCATACGGGAATGGCGAAATCTGCTCCAACCGACTGATCGCGACATCCTTAATCCCGCGCTTCTCCCTCTCAGCCAGCAACGTGTAATACACCTGGCCCGTACACAAAACGTGTCTCCGGATCTCCTCGGGAGCGGCCAACTCGCCCTCGATGTGCGCCTCGGGGATATACCGCTCAAAGTGGGTCTCGCCTATTATTTCGTCGAGGCTCGATCGCGCCTTGGGGTGGCGCAAGAGTGACTTGGAGAAGAAGAGGATGAGCGGCTTGCGGAAGTCACGGTGGATCTGGCGACGCAGGACGTGGAACTGGAAAAGAAGAGTCAGTATAGGTGACATATATCCGCACTAGGAGAAGCGAGCGACCAACATACGTAGTTTGAGGGTGTTCTAACCCAACCACAGTCAGCATACGCATCGAAACCAGGAAAAACCAGCAACACTCACGAGGGATACACAACCTGCCAGTTACAATCCTGATGCTGTCTCTCCACCCTCTCTGGCGAAGGGAACACATTCGGATGATCATCACACAACTGTAAGAACCTCTCCAACCGTCCACTCGAATGCTCCGGACCCTGGCCATCATATCCGTGAGGAAGATTGACCACCAGCCCGGTACGCTGCAACCACTTGCGCTCGCCAGAGGCTATAAACTGGTCAATAATACACTGCGCATTGTTCGAGAAATCGCCAAACTGGGCTTCCCAAATCGTCAGCGAGTCAGGCGAGACAAGAGAGTACCCCAGTTCAAACCCGAGCGCACCAAACTCGGACAGGGACGAATTACAGACGACAAACTTGGCCTGGTCAGACCCAAGGTGGTTCAGAGGGATGTACTGCGCCTCGTTGGATTGATCATGTAATACGGCGTGTCGTTGGGAGAAGGTTCCGCGTTCGACGTCCTGCCCAGACACACGCACGTGATTCCGTTCGAGCGCGAGCGAACCAAAGGCAAGTGCTTCGGCTGTGGACCAATCAATATTCTGGCCTTCGTCAACGGCCTTTCCACGCGCACGGAGGATGCGTGCGAGGTTGTTGTGCGGGCGGAACCCTGTTGGCCACGAGGAGATGGCTTTTCCGATGTGTTTGAGTGTGTCGGGGTCGGCACCTGTCGCCCTTGTGGGTAGGGTCTGCTCCGCAAGCTGTTTGGGAGAGGGGAACCCTGGCCAGGAGGCAGACAACCATTCCTTACTAGTGGGTACGTAGTCCTTTGCTGCATCTGCGGCCTTTTCTAGCATTCCCCACACCCACGTCGTGTGCTCCTCTATATCCTTCTCGGTGAACGTGCCCCGCTTCACTAAGAACTGGGTATACTTGGTAAGGGGCGTAGGTTGCTTTGCGACGGCCGCATACATCCTGGGTTGCGTAAAGCTTGGCTGGTCCGTCTCGTTGTGCCCGTGTCGGCGGTAACAGACAATATCAACGATGACGTCCTTCTTCCATTTGGCGCGGTAGTCGGCAGCGAGCTGGCACACAAAGTTGACGGCTTCGATGTTGTCTCCGTTGACGTGGAAGATGGGCGCATCGATAGCCTTGGCAATATCAGAGGGGTACGGGGTCGAACGAGAGAAGCGAGGATCGGTCGTGAAACCGATTTGATTGTTGACGATGAGGTGGATGGTACCACCCACGCCGAAAGAAGGGAGATTCGAGAATCCAAGCGTTTCATAGACAGTACCTTGCCCAGCAAATGCTGCATCACCATGCAGGAGGACGGACATGGCAGTATTGTGTGCCGTCTCATCATGTTCAAAGTGTTGGATAGCACGCGTTTTTCCGAGAACGACGGGATCGACGGCTTCCAAGTGCGAAGGGTTTGCAACGAGAGAGAGCGACACTTTCTTGCCAGATGGAGTAGGCCGAACGTAGTTGGCACCGAGATGGTACTTGACATCACCAGCGGGAGAATCCGGGTCGATGTCACCAGTGAATTCGTTAAGGATGGCCTCAATCGGCTTCCGAATGACGTTTGCCAACACATTCAAACGACCACGGTGAGGCATACCAATAGTAACATGTTTAACGCCGTGGTCGACGGAACGGTCGATCAGACCCTTCATGCCAGGTATGAGAGCTTCACAACCCTCGAGACCGAAACGTTTCTCGTTGGGGTACTTGTTGGCGATGAACTTTTCAAAGGACTCGGACCAGATGAGACGATCGAGAATCATGCGCTTCTCGTCTACGGTATAGTTCCACGGCTTGGGGACTTCAATGCGTTCCCTGATCCAATCGCATTGCTCCTTGTCGGGGATGTGGACATACTGGATGCCGACGGCACCGCCTGTAGACAAGATGTTTTCGTTCACACGGAACAAGGATGATCCGACTGGGAAGAGGGCTTACAGTAAATACGTTTCAACAAGCTAATAACATCACGTAGTTTCATTGTCTTGTTCTCCTCTGTCGCAAAGTGAGGGAGGATCCCGGGACCGAGGGTGATATCCTTGTCGAGATCACGGTCGGTGAATCCATAACGGCTGAGTTCAAGCTCCGCGGGGCGCACGTCGGCGAGGTCAGTATCGAGGATTCCGAGAGGGTCCAGATCGGCGACGTGGTGGCCACGAACTTGGTACGCGCGGACGAGTAGTTGAACCTGTCCCAAATTAGCTCAGCATATAAAAAGGCTGTCCCTGGTGTTGTTACTCACCTTGAGATGTAGATCCAGTTCGCCACCTGCGACCGGATGAAGAGCAGGTGCTCCATCAGCAGGATGAGGTAAATGGTGCCTAGCGTCAGCGGGAGACGATGGGGGCGGCTGGAATGCCTGAGGGCTCGAGAGACCCTTCTCCATACCGGAAAAGTAGACATTCCATGAAGGATGGACAGACTTTGGGTCCTGCTTCCACAGCCGGAACATCTCGTCGACATAGTAAGCATTTGTCCCGTTCGCGAAGAGGTCGTTTGAGGAAGGTCCGGCGTGGGCGGCGGTAGCCAACTCACGGGTGGTGCGCAGAGGCCCTGTGGGGGCGACGACGATAGCACGGGAGAGACGGGGGAAGCGAGATAGGGCGGTGGGGGAGCGCCGCCATAGCTGGGTGGAGAACATGGGGGAGTCAAAGGAGAGGAGACGTTTCCGACTTTGGCCGCCTCGGCTACACTTGCCTCATCTTTATCCCAGAGCCTCATGCCGCTGCTACGACGCAATACAAATCTCTATTCACACAGTATTCTTGTCATATTCCCGAATGTGCGCATATAAGAGGCGCATACATTGGGTCCTTACATACCACGCGAACATAACCCCAGAGAATCCGACATGTCAGGTCGGGCTCTCTGCGTGCTTCCTTCGCAATGTACACTTGGAGACATGTTCCCGAACAATTTAAACGTGCGCATATAGCGAGGCGCCTTTTGCGAAGCGCGTAGCATTACAAAAGCACTTGTACAGTACAGTCACACAGCATCGCAGCTTCTGTGTCGCTAGGTATCTGATCTCTATCCGTCTAGTAAGTGGCCACCATCATCACCTTGCCGGTTGAGGTACCCCCGCTCTGTGGTAACTCCTGAACTCCTTAGCAATTGTATTCAACGACTCGTTGCCTCCTTGGCATACTTATCCGCCTCATTCCAGGCCCGAGGAATCCACCAAAACTGCACCTGCGTACCGTACTTGGCCACTTCCTCCACCTTTCCAACCCGGAAGCCATTTACAGTACCCTTTAACAACGTACTCCGAGTCACCAGCAATGACGATGCTCGTGAAACCTTCCCCTCTCCAATGACGCAGGATCAGAGCAACCAGAACGGCTCGCAACTCTGCACGGTTGTTCGTCTGGGGTTCTTGCCCTTCATCGTCAGGTTCCAAGCGTCCCTTGACGACAATCTGCGGTCCTAGAGAAACAGCCCATCCAGCGCGTGCGTTGGGCAGGCCGTTTGCAGCACAAGCACCATCAACGAACACGAGCATCTGGTACTTATTAGTTTTGCGAATAAATCGATACATTGGGATTGCCGCTGGATGGGGGGAGACCCCTATAATGAAAAGATCCGAGGGGCGCAGATCAGGGTGAACGTCGTAACGGGGATTGGGAGAAACACGCACAGGACTCAATCGGAACGTGACCGTGCCTTCGAACTCTTCGTGTGTGGCCGGAGTGGCCATGATTTTGCCGGTTAGGACGACATGGGAGCTTTGATTGCGAGCGTTATTGCGAGCAGCATTGTTTGGCATGGTGGTGGGAGATTTTTTCAGACGAGCGTAACGATATTTGGCCTGTGTCTTTGTAAGCAACAGTACCTATGATATCTAGATTAAAACACTTAATCAAATTAGTTTTTAATAAATTTAGATACAAATCTAATAGACAATAAGGAGTCATGACTGTCATACCATGGTAGATAATATGTTCTAGAATATATAAGGGGTGCAGCTTTGCTGCTAAAGAGGTTCTTATAGGATCTAAAAGGTAAGACTTTTATTACTACCTTGTTTACAAAGGTCACTATCCCCATAAGCACTTTTAGCATTTTAAAGTCTGGTCTGGTCTAGTTTTTTTTGGAGCCCATCAGTGTCTGAATTTTGCATGTTTGACAGTTTTGACACTTTAATTACTTAAAAGCTCTGTCAATGTGACTCAAAAAATTATCCACCCATCACAACATGTCCATAGGCACACCATATAAGTGGGAATTCTATTAAAACTTACTTTATGCCTTTTGGCACATGGTCACTCTTAACTTCCTATTAAGGCAACTTCCCTTCCAATTATGGTAATTTTGGCCTGTAATCATTAAATATCACCCTCCATCACACCAAACACCTATCCATACCCAACTTATTGAGCTTCCACCTTCACTCAGTGAAGGGGGTTTGTACTTTTTTGCTTAGCATAAAACCATAAGAGAAAAAAACAACATTCAATCCCACCCATGATAAGGTACCAAAGAAGATCATCAAACAGTGTGGAAAATTCAACATTTTGTCTATAACAAGTCTAAGAGACTCAGGAAAAGGATAGAGAAAGGTGGATTTTATGCAAATTTTACAGGTTGATATGAATAACACTAACAGAAATTCAGAGGAATTTCTGCATACTACAACAGGAACACCTTAAATGTGTGGATTCTTATTGTATTTCCATCTGCATATATTTATATGAAAACAAACAAAGATTTACGACGTGTGACTATGCGTCGCTCAGTGTTAAACAGCAATGAAAAGGTCTGACACACCCAAATGTTGTGGTTGTGCTGGGTCACACGGTCATGCGGCGATAGCAAGGCTATTCTGCAGTCGCTCCCACATATGTCCCACCAAAAATCACTCTCTACACAATAGAACACGTACCCATTCATGTTACGCAACTTACTATCGCCCATACGGGCTCGCTTTGAACCTACCTCCTCCCCGCGTTCAAATACCCAACTTCTTCCTGCGTCGCCGCGGTCCCCACGTTCGTTGGGCAGTCTGTCGGGGCCTGGTTTGGGCCATATTGAAGGGAGTTTGGGTGGTGAGGATGACGGTCTGGAGGACTTTGCACGGGACGTAATGGTTGAGTTGATGAGGAGCGCAGTGGAAACCCTCAAGACTGCGGACGAGGTTGGAATGAAAACAGAGGTGAGTCTTTAGATGTCCTTAGGGATGAATTGGTGGACAAGCAGGCGATCTGACGCGTCGTTGGCTGGTAGGCGCTCGCTGAGATTCGGCGTATCCTAGTTCAAGATCCCCGAACAAAAGACGTGTTTAGAGAATTGGACGGATTTTTGGTGTTGATGAGCGTGTTGTCGACGGTGCAAGAGCAGCCCCTTACTGCATCTTCATCTCCCCTAGTTATTGTGTCGGATGGAGAGAAGTATACAAAAGGTGAGGAGCAAGAGGAACTGGTTGTGGTGGAGGTCGTGGAGAGTGCTCGGTTGGTGTTCGTGATTCTTTCTGAGGCGATGTACAAACATCCTCTAAATGCGGAGTGGTTTCGGGTGGGTTGCTTTCAATATCGTCTCATCACTTGGCAAGACTAACTCCGGTGGTATAGACACACGTAGGCTACGAATTCCTATCACATGCGACACTCAGTCTTGTATCAGATCCACAAACTACAACAGAGACTCTAGGCCTCTTGCTGTCTCTTGCACTGCACGACTTTTCCGTCTCCCCTTTCTTTACTCGGATACGTTCCCACTTTCGTCGCTCATCACAACAACCACCCGAACAGGACGCAGACCCAGTAATCGCAACCATCCATGACTATGATTCATGTTTACAGGACGTTACGATATACCTCCCAGGCGTATTCCTCATCCTATGGAACGCTATTGCTTCACTGTCTACCGACGACGCATTCTACATGCGTTGTGCTATGTTCAAGGTGATGGAAATGCTTAGTCATGTGAGTCATAGGAACCACGCAGTGCTATGTGGTCTCGGTCTTTTAGGGCCAGTGTTCAGAAGATTTTGTGAGGGTGTGGATGGCAGCTCGGAGAAGAGCAGGAGAAAGGAGAAGGGGGAAAGAGAGAGACACCTTTTGCAAAGGCTTTTGAGACGACTTTTAGAGATGGGTGCGGAGACGGGAGAGGTGAGGAGAGTGTTTGAAAGGACACTGTCGCTCGATGGAGGAAGAGATGAAGGTGGGTTGGACATGGAGCTATTGGATCTGTTGAAGGCCGGTATGAGGAGCCGGTGGATGGACCATTTTTCGTTGGAGGGAGGTTCGTCGCTTATGTTTAGAGAAGAAACGATGAGAGGACTACCAAGTGCGGGATTTACGTTCATGGTGGGTCGAGATTCTACCTTGTTATTCCGTTTAAATTACTAAGAATGAGTATAGATGTGGATACGAACATCTGATCTACCCAAGGCAAGCCCTTTTACGCTGTTTAGCATCAAATCGGAGTTCAACCCTCTCCTTGAGCTTAAGCTGAACGAAGACGGGACTTTGAGTTTATTAACATCGGCGAATGCTCCCCCCGTGCAGCTTACCAAGTCGAAGATTGTCAAGAGTCGGTGGACCCATGTGACACTTGTACATTATCCTCATAGAAGCAGCAGTCCCACTATTCGTACGTTAAGTCAACCTCCCTCCCTTTTTAAGCTGACTTGGAGTCTAGGTTTGTTCGTAGATGGCACGCTGTGTGACACATTTCAGTCTGCGTACGCTAAGCCAGAGCTGATAACCGGACCTGCGCAATACATCCTAGGAGATGATTCCGAATCTGCACAATTAAGCTGGTGTATATCTTCGGCATATCTCTTATCCACGCCCCTAGGTACGTCGATTCCATCCTCAAAATTTGTCTGACTGACTTACGCTTGACGAACAGCTGACGAACTCCCAAAGTTTGTGTATTACCTCGGCCCGCGCTATAGCGGAACGTTTCAAGATCCCGCCCTAATCAAATTCCTGACATATGAATCATCTACTGCGCTCAACATGTCCCTTATCAACCTTGCGACATCGGCAAAGCTTAAACCCGATAATTCGCAGTCGTCGCTGAAATCGAAGACGGGAACTGAGGGCTCCTTGGCTAAGGCGTTAAAAGATGGGGTGGGGGTGCAGGAGAGTATGTTTGTGTTTGCACTCTCGGCGAGGTACGATGCTGTGGAGAGGGAGCAAGCTTTTGGGAGCATAAGGACAAGCGCAAGATTTGGGGTAGGTGTAGGAGAAGGTGAAGCTTCACCTGCGGAAGGAATCTTACAGAGTGCGCGTGCTATGTTGCCAGTTAAACATCGGACCCGTTTAAGTGGTGGAAATACCAATGACGAGCAAGAGGACGGGGAGAAGGGAGGAGTAAGATTTAAGGCAAGGGGAGATGTCGTACTGGTCAAGGCAATGTGCTTGGACCAAGTATTGTGGAAGATTGGTGGCCCGGCCGTCGCGCTGAGATTGGTACATGCTGCAAATGTGGGTGTTGCTCTTTCATAATTGCGTGGTTATTAAGGGAGACTTCTTGTGTAGGCCCCTCATGAACTATCAAGGGCGTTGAGCATTCTACTAGATGGATTGAAAAGCAGTTGGGAGAATTCGGAGGATATGGAGAGGTTACGTGGGTTTTTCTCCCAGTCTTGTTTATGGAGTATCAGCTAAGCTGATGACTATGTTAGGCGGATACGACATTCTCGCATGCATACTCCGAGCAAAGGCACAGTTGATCAATTTGACTGGATTTGAGACTATATTCGAGTTCCTAGGGATCAATTTCCGTTCACCTGAGCATGTATTTTCCTGTTTGTTTTCCGGGCATTGTCTAATGCGACTACGTTGCAGACAGTCCACCATCGTCAATATTGTCGCCTACCGCTCCGTCGCACTGGACTTTGAGCTCTGGTCCCACGCTCGGGAGGAAATCCAACAAGCCCACCTGGAACACTTCACGACGATCCTCATCAGTAGCCGGCACAAGAAGTTCAATATGAGGCAACGCTTGGCGAAGTTGGGACTTGTAAAAAGGATATTATTCGTGCTGCAAACAGAGTGGTACCGGGGGACAGTGATTCCCTCGATTGTTAATGCGCTATATGCGGCTTGTCAGGCTGACTTTTCGAGAGACGAGTCGATCAAGCCGGTTGTATCGTACCTTGCGGCTAACCTGCACGGAGGTGAGCTAGCCCATATTTTTAAAATTAGTATTTAAACATTTCGCATTTGGTAGGTGTACCTCACGCTGATTCCCCGCAATCGACTCTCGCGCGGATAGACCTTAAAGATACCCGTGGAAGAGCCGAGCAAGTGCTCGTTGCGTTCATGTCTCTTCTCGCCATACCTAAATACTATGCTAAATTCGCCTCTGTCCTGCCTCTCACCCGTATCTGCCTCTTACTATTAGGTGAAAATCCGACGCCGGTCGTGTCTGAACAAGTATTAAACTTAATTGGCATAAGCATTGGCCTCTCGTCGTCTTTCATACGTAAATTCGAGCTTGTGAGCGGATGGAGCGTATTGAAAGCAGTTATTCCCAGGAGCTGGGACAGAAGAGTGCATCAAGCAGCGTTTGGCCTATTGACAGGCCGCCTGGCGAGCGGCGTTAGACCAGGCCAGAACCAAGTGCATAGTTCGAATGACGAAAATTGGTGTACGCATATTGTCCCAACAATTTTGGCATCATTACAGGCTGGACTCGTGCCTGTCACGGAGCGGTGTCAACTGATATATAATCCCGAAGGTCTGTTCTATTACGACTGAACGTAAGTCTGGAGCTAAAGCCAATCAGACGATCAGCATATATGGAGTCCTGAGCTGACCATGGAAGCATTGGTAGAAGAGCTGATGAATTTACACACGACGAGTTCCGCATTTCGTCAGGTATTTGCATCTCAGCAGACGACGCAGTTGTTTGTGAAGACGTACAAAACTTTTGTTTCGTCAGTCGCTAGCGTACCAGCGGTCAATAATCACCTTACCGTTCGTTTGTTGGAGAAGCTTACTCATTTTGGTTTGGCCCTGGCGTTAGATAATGTGGTGGCTGGTGCTTTCAAACGCGAGGTATGTTTGCATGATCACTCTTAATGCAATGGGGTTCAACGATGTTGTAGATTTTGGATTCTTTGGAATCCGCGGAGAGGGTCATCAATCCTTCAGCTGAGAAGCCAAGCATTGACCGAAGCCTAGTCGCTGACAACCGAAGTGTGCGACAGCGGATTGCCTCGGTGACGTTGAGCATGCACGTTGGCGAGCGTATGGTGAACAAGACGATGGTACGCATGGCCGAGTGGAGACATGCTGTTTGTGAGTCGGAGAAGAAGAGGTTGAAAAGGAATCTCCAAGATTTGTGCGTTGATTTGTGCTTTGTTAACGGAATGAAGGACAAAGACTAAAAATGGACATAGGCGCGAGTACCGCAGGCAGGTACCACGTCTGCAAGAATGGACTTTGACTTTGACTTCGGAACGAGGGTTGTGGCCGCATCACCAACCCCAGATGTGGCGGTTGGATGAGACGGACGGACCGCATCGGATTCGGTAATGATTTTATTTTCCGGTACTAAATATGTGATCCCGATGCTGATGTTCATGGTAGAAAAAAAATGGAGCCCGCTAATGATCTAGCACAAACCACGAGAGTGGACGTGAATGAGGCCACTACAAGAGGGATTCAGACACCCGAGACGGAATCCAAGACTCCTGAACATGCAGCGGAAGTTCCTCCATGGGCAGAGTCGTACGAAATCGCTGCCACTGACATTGAAGGTAATTTTCTGTCACTTGGAGATATGGACCGCGCGAATTGAATGTGCTAAGAACACCAGCTGTCCGAGGATATTGTTGAGGACAAGCACAGAAGAGTCAGACATGAACTGGAACCTGGCGATGTTGTCGAAGCTGTGCAAACCGTTGCGCGGATTACTGGAGTAGACTCATCGCGTATGTATTCTTTATATACAAGTACGCTAGTTTCTGAACGACACCTTCTATTTGTAGCTGGGCTACTGATGATTGGGAAAACGCACATCTACATGTTAGACGGACTAGTCGAGAATGACGGAGAAGTCATCGACGCCCACGATGCCCCGAGACAGTTGTTCTTCGTTCCCGGCAGTACTGTTGAACTTGATGGTCCTCAGCGTGCTCAGCGATGGTTTGTAATTGTTTATTGACTCGAGAATATTTAGTAAAAATTACAGGTCTCACTCGCAAATAGCTGGCTTCAGCGACAAGCGCTTCCTCTTTCGGGATGTTGCGTGAGTAGCTGTATACGTTACCTAAAAAACATGCTGAAATCGTTTCTCTAGTCTGGAGATGTATTTCAAGGACAGCAGATCACTACTTATCGTCTTTCTAGATCAGAAACGAAGATCAGAGATTGACTACCGTCTCACCACAATCATCGCACGCCATTCACCTGAGCAGCTGCTGAATCTAAAATCTCCGTTATTCGGAAAGATGGGGCAAAACGTTCTTTCCGGCCTTAAGAACGACGAACTGGCTTCTGCAACGAGGAAATGGCAAGCACGGGAAATTAGTAACGTGTGGTTTTTACTCGCTGTACCAGCAATTGCTAACTAAAATCCTTTCAGTTCACATACCTAAGTATTCTTAATCAATTATCCGGTCGTACTACCAGTGATGCAACTCAGTACCCGGTTTTTCGTGCGTTTCACAGTTATTTATTTTTTACGCCCTTTGATTAGGAGTAGCTTGGGTTTTGCAGGATTATACATCACAAACATTAGACCTAACCTCGCCCAGCTCATACAGGGAGTAAGTGACTGATCCCCTTGCTTTCTTACAATTTTCCACTCATGCTATTATTAGCTTAACAAAGCCCATGGGCACCCTAACGCCTGAACGGCGTGAAGCTGCTGCTATGCGTTATACAAATCTTCAGAGTGTCAACGAAGAGCCATTCCATTATGGAACGCACTTTAGCTCGTCCATGATCGTCTGCCATTTTTTGATACGTTTGGCGCCTTTTACCAACATGTTCAAAACATTGCAAGGAGGGGACTGGGACCTTCCCGACCGGCTATTCAGGTGGATCCCATTCCAAGATTAATAAATTCATGTCATGAAAAGCTGACAACTAGTGACCTCGCCCGAGCTTATCAGTCCGCTGCTGCTGATATTCGTGGAGACGTACGTGAACTTATACCTGAATTCTTCACTTGTCCGGAGTATGTGTTTACTTATTGTGACTTGTGATCGCTGTAACTAGGATATTCAAACAGATTCCTTGAAAATGCAGCAAATTTAGATTTCGGCGTCTCGTCAAGTACGGGCGAACGCATACATGATGTCAAACTTCCCCCATGGGCACGAAGCGACCCCCTACTATTTGTGACACTTAATAGACGGGTAAGTGGTTCCAGGGTGGATGTACTAGAGCGGTCCCTGACCGAACTAGGCTTTAGAAAGCCCTCTTGTCAGCGAGAATTTACCGCAGTGGATAGACTTGATCTGGGGATACAAACAACGTGATCCAGAATCTTTCAATGTATTTCATCCCCTGTCTTACGAAGGTTCAATTGGTAAGTAAACGCTCTTAATCTGAACTATAATTTCATAGCAAGCTCTTTTAGATCTCGATTCAATACAAGATGGCTTGCAACGAGAAGCAACTGTAGGCATCATTCATAATTGTGAGTATCGACCGTGTCACTCTAGTACTCCCTAATTTCTGCATATAGTTGGACAGACACCTAGGAAACTGTTTACAGTTCCTCATCCGCTAAGATATAATCACGGACTGTCTACTTTACCCATTGGGACATTGCATGGAATTGAAGAGGACCCACATCTGCTCAATCAGGCCTCGCGATGTTTCAAGGGTAAGCGTGGAGCCCTTCGTCGCATAATATATTATATCTTACCGTGGTCTATCAAGATCTCGGACCTGGTATACCAGTGTCCGACTTCGTTCCCGATGCACTGGGGGATAAGTTGATACCCTGTCCACCAAATACACTATATGCTCCACTGCGTACCCAAGAACATATTGAATGGTCAAGAGGTTCATCAGATCTTCGATTATTTGTTGACAACAAGGTAAGCACATGTAAATGCATATTAGTGACGGTTGGTAGACCTGTGTAAGTAGATCGTCCAAGTAGTGGAGGATGCCTTCTGTACCTGCGCCGCGTTTGCGGATCATACTAATCTTGTGACGGGTTCCAGCGATTACATGGTCCGAATGTGGAAAGTGGTGCGAGGCCAGTACTATCAGCAAGCACGCGTCCATCTCACTCACATCATGCGGATACATACACGTGAAGTGACCTGTGTGGCAGCATCCCGAACTTGGTCGCTGGTTGTCAGTGGCTCGGGGGATGGTAGTGTTGCACTATGGGATCTAAACAAAGGCGCCTATGTTCGGTCTATCTGGCATGGCGAGGCGTCCGAAGCTAATGTGGTTAGACTTGTCACAATTAGCGAAAGCATGGTACGAGTAATCATTATTGTCAGATTATATGACTTCATGGTACTCGCTTGCAGGGCCATATAGCATCATGTTCTAATTCGAAACTGTGTTTGCACACCATTAATGCCCGTCACATTGCAACCCTAGACCTCGAATCATCGCCGGTTCATACCACGATCACACCCCCAATAACAGCAATGGCATTTCACGAACGAGATTATTCACATCTTGGAGTCATGGCCACAGGATCAACGGATGGCAGTATCACCTTAAGAACATGGACGGCAGACGGGACGGCAGAAAGAGAAAAGGCGCAATGGGAATTTCTGACTATTCGAACGATGAAGGTTCGTGCAGGAAAGGGGGCTCTGCGACCTCCTACTGTTACCACTCTCAAGTTCTGGGGGTAATTCATCTGGCTTTTTTTCGCTTGTTAGATGCTTAACATTCACACAGGGAGAGTATCATTCACGGCGAAGAGACTGGGAAATCATACACTTGGAACTTTCCAGATTGATCCATACTTCATGTTTAAATATCATCTCAACAGATCTCACTTGCATGCTTCCCTTTCTTTCTGCATACCGACCCTTCCAAATCCATAGAATAATAAATCTATTGATATCACCGGGCCGGACTCGTAAGGCATTCATGAATAATTAGGCTGCCATCCCGAGGACGCAATTTACCTTGCTGAAGCATTGTCAAACACATCGGAGGTGTGTACCCCAATAACTCTGACAATGTTACACTGAACACAGAAGTTGTGTTAAGATAGAATGTAACATTGTCCTGGGGCATGGGTACGTGGTGCCAGTTCGCGACGTGTTTCAATAAAGATGGAAGTCCATCACGGTTACTAATTGCCCAGCACCTCTTTGCCTGCAACGCGTCGAGCTGGGTACACATCTAAATCGTCGATGGCCACCAAGTTTTCATGTCAGTAAGGTGTTGATATCTTGCACATTTACCTCGTGCTGGGGGCATGAAGGACGTTGGATTTAATCACAACATCGTTGCTGTGCTAGGTTCACAATCAAGTAGCAAAAGTACATTACTCGACGAACTACTCGGCACTTACTTCAAAGTTATGGGCGAAGCAACTAGATAACAAACGACAAAAGGTACAGTGAATTAAAACTCGCTTCGTGCCAGGATGTTGATGGGACAAATGGGCAAGAACAAGGTGAAGGCCATTGGTGACAACAAAACTATTTAAGGACATGACTTGTAATGCCAACTGAGAGTATCATCAAAGTACGGGTCTGTTTTAAAACCTTCCTCGATTTCGTCTTGGACATGATGAGAATACATGTTGATGAGGATTACTTCACCTGGGTATATTGTCATGATAATGTAAGTGTTTAGGGGGCTGCAGGCAAACATACCAAGGTTCACCAGCCACCCAGCCACTATGAGTGCTATGCTTAACACCTTCAACAACTTTGATCGGCGACAAAAGTTTACCAAAATTACGTCATGCACCTCGGCCAAGCTTTCCGGAGCGCACACAGCCAGTCCCTGCTCCAACACAATCGATGTAGCTCGATTCAGCGTCGATGTAGCCGCCTGAGCGTCTGATAATAGTACCGAAGGATTCTGCCGGAAGAGGAGGTATATACATAGTATGGATGTGCCCAGCGACAGCACCAACAAAGATGCGTAAATGGACAATAAGCTTCCCCGTTCGACTCGGCACCTCTCTTTGCCTTGTGGGAACGGGAAAAAGAAGTAGACCCCAACGAAGGAAGATAGTGCGAGGCTGAAGTAGATGAAAGAGTTGAGGTGGAGCGCCACAAAATGGAGGTCGGTCAGCTGCGCCGAAAGGCGAGTAAGGGCAAGGATAGAGAGTGTGAAAATTAGGCTTGTGACAATGAAGAGGAGGACACTGAGGATAGTGAGGGGGATGGTGAAGCTCTTGTGACTCTGGGTTCCTGGCCTTTTGCCAGATTTCTCTATATCCGGTGTGGTACCATTTCGTCGAGAGGAAACCAAGGTGGTGGCAGATAACGACGTCGTTATTAATGGCATATTTCAGGTTAGTTGTCGAGCCGAAGGAAAGGAATTTTGAAAAATTCAAACGGTTTCCAGCCCGAAGAAGCGTAGGTGGGTTACGTGCTAGGATAAAGTCTGTTCCTAGCCCGCAAGGCGAAAATCCTGGTCAACAGGCGCTAAAACAGGGTTCGTAGAACGCGCAAACTGTAGGGAAAGAAGGATAGGTGGTGGGCAAGATATGTGAGAGGCGCATAATCGATATATGTCAATAGGGGTGAGATGAGATGGGATAGAATCATTGATGTCGTTTCTAGGCCGATTATCAGCATCAAACAAGGGGACACTGACACAGATCTCACCGTGGCCTGTTGCTCGGAGGCGTCCCTGGCTCATGGAAAATCTCTTGCTACGAAAATTATAACTCTGGTGCGTACCAGAATGTGATTGACTAGTATGCGTACAATTTTTGTAAAAAACCACCCGCACACTCATAGCATTGGGCCTTTTCTTGCTTCATACGGAATGACCAGATGCCCATTATACATGGCGTACCAAATATGGCATGACAGATTTGTCAAGCTTATATATTGACAATGATCGTTTTGCCAGTCCAAGGATACGTGTCCTTTCATGGGTACTGTTCGTAGGGACAAACCATTTCCCTGGACGGCCAGTAATGGATCTTCTAACTAAGGCCTCATTCTCGTCAGACCTCTGGGTGTACCGTTTTCACTTGAAAAGGGTTCAATAGGAGCAAGAAATGGAATTTGTTAGAAGGGGAAATAGAGCGACGGTAAGCTCAACAGGGTAACAACGGCGTGAGAATTTGTACCTTCTGCTATGCTTTTTTTATTTTATTTTAATCCAAAACGCAAATGTATTGCGGAAATATATAATACAAACAAGAGTATGTAAGGAAAAAGCAAATATCAATCGATATCATGTGTAGTAAGCTTTTGCTATATTGATCTGAATGTTATGAATGGAAAAGTAAGAAGAATGAAAATGAAACATTATCCTATTCCTTTAGGCGCGTCACCGAAGGTGACCACCTTTATATTCTTCTCTAAAAACTCAGTGACTTTCTCCAGTCCAGATTTCATGCGGCATAATTTTTCAATCGTTCGAAATTTATTATTGTGATTTGTGCATTTGGTTAGAATGTGTGATCTTGAATGGAATTCTCCGTCGAATTGACAAGTAGTCGGTTCATTCGGAAAGAATCGACGACGATATTCTCCAGTTGGAGCGTGGTTCGTAATTATTCGTGTAAGTCTTGATAGCGTCTTTATGTTGTCTTTGCTAGCTATAATAAAGGCATTTTTTCTCGATCCCAATGTTGGGCCTATACGTTTTCCCTTGAATTTAAGTCTTAGGTATTCATGACCCAATGCGTTGTACTTTCTAGTATCGCTATCCCAATTATCGAATTCTCTCTATTTTATTTCAGCGATTTTGGAATTAAGGGTTGTGAACATTACTCTTTCTTCCATTAATAATTCCGTGGCCCTTCTGCTATGCTAGACTACTAGTATAACTACCACAAAGGCAGCTCAAAGAAACACAGTAGGCATTAGAACGACAGATATCGACCGCAATAAACAGGAAGACACGATGATAAGTTAATATCGACAAAGGCGACAGTTCAACGATTCGTCCCAGTCATCCGAGCCTACACCTTTTACCACCAGGAACAAGTGCTTAGGATCATACTTACGTTTGATTACCTTGAGAGCCGAGTAGTGGGAGCCAAAGAACGTCGTGCTGAAATCCTTCTCGTACAAAGACGCCTATGATACAGTAATCAAGACGGACGAACGCTACCAGTAAGACAAAATCGAACTCCGTTGATATATGTTCCCGAATTGGAAGCGAGCGGATCAAGCAGCGCGAGGTTGGCCGCAGCGCCGCGTCTTAAGCGGTTGATCTTGGTAGTAGGGGTGCCTTCTGGCCAAGTTATGCTGCTGAAGAGTGGGCCAAGAGACTCACCCCAAGTGGGATTAATCCCAGCAGAATCTGGATTGTGCTGCGAAACTGCACCTCCAGCCACGAAACTAATTTAAAAAGATGAATTATACGCTGTCAGGGGAGACAATACTTTTAAAGGCTTACTAAAAAGCGATACCTCCAGTCACAGCCAATGTCGCCTCGGCCACTTTTTCGGGTTGTTCCTCAGCCATTTTTCGTGAAAAAAATCGAGTGGCTAATTCTGATGTGCTGCCAACCTGGCCTACCGGGGACCTAAACACAGACGCGTACCAGTCGTAGAACGATGAGAAGTTGGTCAACGAAGCTTGAGAGTCTTTCGAATTTCCAACCGTCTTTTGCACGAAATCGAAGAACGGTGTCATGGTTGCATTTGCGTCTGCCAATGATACGTTTGTTCCAATGTAGAGCATCTGAAACCCACTCGTCGGGTAGGAAGAATACCCGCCCCAGCCTGCATCCAATATGTTAGGTTGAAGCTTGATGTATTTTGTGATGACGTCCTGAGCAATCTGGGGTGTGCGGAAGTAGGCCGAAAGAAATGCACCAGACACAGGGAGTATGTCGTGTGTCTGATAAGCAGCAGTGACTACAACCCCAAAGGTGCCACCACCTCCCCCACGAATGGCCCAGAAAAGATCGGAATACCTGTACGGGTTGACAATAATATATGACCCTGAGGCAAGTACAACCGTAAATTGAATCGCATTATAAACACCTGGCAAGGGTAAGTGGATGTAATTAGTGCGACCAGTGACAATGTACAACACCTAGGCCATATTTGGATGCAAGAGCACTATGTCCACCGCCTTGGATTCATCCACCAGCGGCACAAACCGAACCTCCAGCTGATATTTCGCCAACTGTGACACGCCCGTTACTCTTCACCACATCATATGCCTCATGCCATTGCACTCCAGCACCTAATGTTATACCTAGAAATATAATATTGGGTGACAGAATATTTACAACTTGCATTGATATTATTACCTTTAAATGACAAACCAGCAGGGGCACCCTCAGGGACGAAATTGTCATTGTAGGTGATCTCCTTGAGGTTGTGGGTCCATAGCATGAATGCGCCACGGGCTGCGCTCTGGCCAAGAAAATCGTGCCTTTCGACGATTATGGAGGGACGCGTACCCAGTATCCTTTATAACGAGCCTCAGTACATTTTTCGATGCAAATTTGACCGCTGTTTGAATATCGCTAACTCCTCTTACATCAACGCCAAGGATAGGGATGTTTCCTTGGTTGCAAGGATAGCCTAGCGTGTAGTTGTAATAACATGCATCAATGGTCCCGTTGTGGAGCATGTAGCTCTCAAGGTTGATGGCTTGTATGGCTCCAGGAAAGTTAGAACGCCAGTTACCATCGTTCAGGTGCGACAAAACGTCGGTGCAATTCCCGGAAGGGTGTGAGGGCGGATAGCAAGCGGAAGCGAGAGGCGTAGGTTTTATCAGTGGTTGAGATAATTGAGAAAGGTTAGCAAAGTCAGCTGCAGATGGGCACCATAGCTGGTATGAAAGGCATTTGCATTTCGACACCGCAGACACAGGAAAGAGGAAAGCAAGGGTGAGTCGTAGCCACATCTACTCTTGAGCATTAAAGTGGAGAATGAAATAATGTGTTTGGGAGAAGTTGGCATCTCGCGACTAGCGTAGATGGAACCTGTTGGGTTGGGAATGCTACTCAGATGGTGATGCAACAGCGCAGGGGGACCGGCGATAGTGCGGGAGTGGTTTCAGGTAGCAACGAAACGTAAGTCCAAAGGATGCGGACGAGCATATAATTATGCCGGCGCAGGGTGGGGAAGAGGAACGGTAGATCTCGCCCCACGTTTAATCCCTCGTCAGTGCGACCATACTGCATTCTGAAGATTCTTTTAGCACCGTGAGTCAAACTATTGGTGAGACATCATCGGAAGCAATCGTGGACAAGTTTTCTGCCCCCAAAGCCCAACTTTAAAACTATTTGCCGAGACGGAAAAAACTCGTTCGTGCATTTCTGACCCGCACTATAACAAGCCAATTGCCTGAAATGACTTCCTACCAATCCCCCAGGACAACTTTCAGTAGATACATGGCCCGCAAACGCGACTGGAAATCGGCTCAAATCTGGCATCAAAATTGCAGTTGAACTCACGTCATAGTAACGTTTGCCTCGGACTACGTTTCATTTCGTACTTACTTTGACCGTTCGTATTATTTCAAGTAACTTAATATGAGTTTTATTATGTGAAAAAAAAAAACTCACGCCACAGCCACCGCCTCTACCTGATCCACGCGTGGATCTCAGAGGACACCGAAAGAAGGGTCGAACTCTCTTGGCGCTCAGACCACGACGATGTCGTTAAGGATGAAGAGGTTGATTGCCGAGCCTAGCACAAGTCGATTTTCTCACAGTCAAAGTGACATAAAACAAAAAATGGAGTGGACATGGGATGTCAAATGGCGCATCCCAGGTGGCCTTGGCCATCAGGTTATTCGCTTTCGGCACAAAAATCATTGCCTTAGAGCCTCCTTCGGTTCAGGAAGGAAATGTTTCATTAGGGGCAGCGGCGGTGGGAAGCTTGGTAGTTGTACAAATCACGCGTCCACGGGGGAGTACCGCCGACGATTTCAAACTGATGCACGCCAAGAACACTGGAGATCCCTAGGTGCGGTGCGTTCTCGCCACCAGTTTCTCACTGCGACCGGTACGAGGGCAAGTTTCTTTCTATGCATGACCTCTCTTTAACCCCTAACAAGATAGACTAAAAAAGTTCTTTTCTATAATATAAGCCTATCCTTTTGTGTTCGAGGACTCCAGAGCAACCTCAGGATGCATTTTTGACAGATTTCGGGTCATCTACAATTTCTGGTCTATAGATCGCGGCAGCCTGATGAGTTTTTTTTTTTTGATACTAACTAAGCACACAACCATGGCAATGCAAAGGGCCGCCTGGGGTGGCCCCGGTCGAACTATATGCGAAGTGAGATTCTGGCAACTTGAATTCCAATGAATTCATGCCGCGGCTCAAATCCGACTCCAAATAGTATAATTCACTGTGACCCATAAATAACTAAAATATTCTACACCGTGCCGGTTACAATACATATCAGACGCAAGCTAATTAATTGAGACGACAATTCAACGATGCATCCCAATCGTCTGAGCCTACACCCTCCGCCACAAGAAACAAGTCATCAACATCGTACTTGCGTTTAATTGTTTTAAGAGACGAGTAGTGGGATCCAAAGAACGTGGACGTGAAATTCTTCTCGTATAAAGACGCCTATGACACTCGTCGTCAGGAAAGACGAACGTTAAAGAATGAGATGAATTCGAACCTCGTTTAAGTAAGTTGCCGAATTGGGAGCAAGAGGGTCAAGCAGTGCGAGGTTGGCTGCAGCGGTTTGCCTTAATGTATTAATCTCCGTGGTCGGAGTGCCCTCAGGCCACGTTATACTGCTGATGTACATGCCAACCGATTCACGCCAAGCAGGATTAACTCCGGCAGAATCCGGGTCAAATTGAGAAACAGCTCCTCCAGCTACGAAACTATTTTTAAAAAATGAATTATCCCGCTAAAACGTGTTGTGTTATTAAACGCTTACATGAAATAGACACCATCAGTCACAGCCAGCGTTGCCTCAGCCACTTGTTCAGGTTGTTCGGCAGCCATCGTTTGCGACAAAAATCGAGAAACCAGCTCTTGTGAATAACCAACTTGGACCGGCACGGATTCGACCGCAAACGCATACCAGTCATAGAATGACGTGAAGTTCGTCAACAGTATTTGATAATCTTGTGGATTTCCAATGGTTTCTTCTAGGAACGCAAAGAACGGTGACAGGGTTGAGTTTGCGTCTGCCAATGATACGTTTGTTCCAATGTACAGCATCTGAAGCCCAGTTTGCGTGTAGAAAGAATATCCACCCCACCCCACCTCTGATAGGTTAGGGTGAAGGCTGACGTATTCCGTAATGACATCTTGAGCAATCTGGGGCGTGGAGAAGTTGGCCAGAACGAATGCACCAGATACAGGGAGTATATCGTGTGTTTGATAGGTAGCACTGACTAGGACTCCAAAGGTGCCACCCCCTCCTCCGCGTATTGCCCAGAAAAGGTCGGAATACTGGTATTCGTTTACGGTAACGTACTTGCCTGATGCAAGAACGACCGTAAACTGAAGCGCGTTGTCAACACCTAGACCATATGTGGATGAAAGAGCACTGTGTCCACCGCCTTGAATCCATCCACCAGTAGCGCCCACTGTACCTCCAGTTGACACTCCACCGGCTATGATACGTCCGTTACTCTGCGCTGCATCATACGCTTCGTGCCATTGTACCCCAGCTCCAAGTGTTATGGCTAGAAGTARARTRTTSAGTYACAAAGTGYTTATAAATTATATTGCTTTCACCTTTAGACGATTGATTGGAAGGAGCGCCYTCAGGAACAAAATTATCATCGTAAGTGATATTTTTGAGGTTATGGGTCCATAGCATGAATCCACCACGAGCTATGCTTCGGCCAAGGAAATCATGTCTTTCGGGAATCGTCAATGGAAACTAGGAATCAGTCAGGACTACCACATACCCTGTGTTTTTTATGACTAGCCTCAAGTTATATTTCCCTGCAAATTTAACTGCTGCTTGAATATCGCCAACTTCTCTTGCATCTACACCAAGAATCGGAATGCTTCCTTGGTCACAAGGGAAGCCAAGCGTGGAATTGTAATAACACGCATCGATGGTCCCGTTCTCRAATGTATAGGTTTCRAAGTTRATGGMTTGCATAGCGCCGGGAAAATTAGAGCGGTAATTGCCATCGCTCAGATGCGACACAGCATCGGTGCAATTCCCGGATGGTTCTGAGGGCGGGTAGCAAACGGAAGCGGGAGGTGTGGGATTGATCAATGGTTGAGACAGATGGGATGCAAGTTCTGAAAAGTCAGAAGCCGAAGGCCAACATGGTTGGTATGAAAGACATCTGCACGTCGACCCCGCGGAGGCAAGGGGGAGAAATGAAGACACGAGCGGCAGCCACCAAGCCAGTCCCATCTCTAGTCCGTTGAAGATTTGGGAAGAAATGTGTTTGAGGAAATCATCTTGCTGAAGCTGCTTTTTGTAAGAGCATCAAGTTGTTGTTGATTACACGGTGCTTTATGGAGGTACAGTGCTTCACAGCGGTGAAACCGTGAGGTACATGTCAGAAAACCTGGATACTGGTTACGATCGGGCCTCGGCTATAATACCGATTTCAGAATGTACGTATATCGTTCCCCCGTATGATTGTGTGCCTGTCACCGTATTCCTTTCGACGCCTCTCACGCATTCAAGCGCTCAACGTCCGAACCATGCGAGTAGTGAATACAAGTCGGCACAGGGCTTGTAAATTACAACGGTTGCATACTGAAAAGGTGGGATAATAATTCCGACAAATTTGTGTCTGGTCAGCTGGCGACTTCAATCTCCAGTCTCTGGCCCGGTGCCGGTGACCAAAGGATCTGTTCATTCACGACGGGAATCAGAATAGGGCTGGAAATGACAGGGACCCGCCGAATGAACTCACTTGCGCAATGATCATGATTAGTCTCTGAGCAACCATCTGATATAGGGCGGTTAGGAAAAGCTCTCTCTCTTATTCATAAGCATCCTGGGTACCCGTGACTACTTGGCCTTGGCCGTGTTGGAATAGTTAGTGGTCAAAAGGGCTGGAAGTAGAGTAAGATGTGTCCTGGGAAAAAGAGAATTTGTGGGACTGTTTGCTAAGAATAAGAATACATCTATTGCTTTGTAAATAAAAAACCTCAAAGTTCAAGAACAATTATAACACGTAAATAGATATATAGTCCTGATGGATGATCAAACGCAAATCAATTAATGGAGACGGCAATTCAATGACGCGTCCCAGTCTTCAGAGCCTACACCCTCCGCCACAAGGAACAAGTCTCCGCCATCATACTTGCGTTTAATTACTTTAAGACGTAAGTAGTGGGAACCAAAGAACGTTGAAGTGAAATTTTTCTCATACAAAGACGCCTATGATACTCGTCGTCAGGAAAGGTAAGCATTAAAGAATAAGATGAACTCGAACCTCATTGAAGTAAGTCGTCGAATTGGGAGCAAGCGGATCAAGCAGTGCGAGATTGGCTGCGGCCGTTTGCCTTAACGTATCAATCTCCGTGGTTGGAGTACCCTCGGGCCACGTTATACTATTGATGTACAGGCCAATTGATTTACGCCAAGCAGGATTGACTCCAGCAGAATCCGGGCCGAATTGAGAAACGGCCCCTCCAGCTACGAAACTAATAAAGAAAATGAATTATTCCGTCGAGGCATTGCGTTATCAAGGGCTTACAGGAAAAAGACACCATCGGACACAGCCAACGTCCTCTCAGCCACTTGCTCAGGTTGTTCCGCAGCGACCGTTTGCGACAAGAATCGGGAAACAAGCTCTTGTGAATAACCAACTTGGACCGGCACGGATTCGACCGCAAACGCATACCAATCATAGAATGATGTGAAGTTCGTCAACAATATTTGATAGTCTTGTGGATTTCCAGTGGTTTCTTTCACGAAATCAAAGAACGGTGTCATGGTTGCGTTTGCGTTTGCCAATGATACGTTTGTTCCAATGTACAGCATCTGAAGCCCAGTTTTCGTATAGAAAGAATATCCGCCCCAGCCCGCCTCTGATAGGTTAGGGTGGAGCTTGACGTATTCCGTAATGATATCTTGAGCAATCTGGGGCGTGGAGAAGTTGGCCAGAACGAATGCACCAGATACAGGGAGTATATCGTGTGTTTGATAAGTAGTGCTGACTAGGACCCCAAAGGTCCCACCACCACCTCCACGAATGGCCCAGAAAAGATCGGGATGCCGGTACTTGTTGACGGTAACGTACTCGCCTGATGCAAGAACCACCGTAAACTGAAGCGCGTTGTCAACACCTAGACCATATGTGGATGAAAGAGCACTGTGTCCACCGCCTTGTATCCATCCACCAGTGGCACCCAC
>JNHY02000098.1:0-50367 GCA_001691755.2 Amanita polypyramis BW_CC | reverse complement strand
CACTTATTTTATTTGAATTGTGGTGTCTACATCAAATAACAAAAAAAGATGTTTTGGAGAGTTTCCCTTTTTTTTCCACAAGGGGGTAGGATGACTGATAATCCATTATAAAAAAATCCTTACCCCAAGGTATTTTCTAGTGGATTGACTACCCCTTGTCTCCTTGTAGTTTTCTGATGATGGCTTGCCTTTCTTTATGTGAGCCACTGTATGAACCACCCTTTCCAATTTCACCAAACATCTGGGCAGTTTTGTAACCCCCTTACAGGGCCACTAGATATGATCCCTATTAGTTCAAACTATGAATATTGAAACCTAGTAAGTCCAATTATAATATACATGAAGTCCAATATATTTGTTTATGACACTTCTTCCATGTCCTCATCATCCTCTTCTTCATCCTCATCTGCACTATCCATTTCCATTTTAACATGACTTTGACTGCCACCAACACCCAAACTATGCTGCATCTCAATTACTTGATCTGCTTCTCCTTTAAAGTTGTCCTTGAGTTCCCATAACCCATTGTACTCTCCACTCCGATGCAAAAAGGCAACCTCTGAAAGAACTTCTTTGAGATATGCCTCAGGTTGTTGAGTCCTTTCTCTAAGCGCTTTGATGCCCCACCGCGTGGGTTCCCTGAAGAGCATAAAGATCTGGTCGAGAAGTTGGTTGCGTGGCATACGAGCCATACGCTCGAAAGTACCCTTGGTTGGTTTCGGCTTTGTTTTCTGTCGCAGCGAGCTGTTAGCCATATCCATAGAAAAAAAGAACACACACGACTAGATCGCCAAACGCCCCTCCCGCACCTACACCAACACCACTGCTCAATCTGTTTACACCGCCTCTGCCGCCGGGAACGCCGGCCTCCTCAATCATCCGAATCTGTCTTGTACGCGTATTATACTTCATATGCCTCTCCCTCATTTGCTTTCTATAGCTTGCGCTGAACGCCGGACGCAAGTTGCACTCATGTTTGATCCTTCCAGTGAGGATTGTAGTACGTGCACGTGTATTAGTCGTTAGCGCCGCAGCGGTGGCCGACGCGGACAATGAAGGGTCTTTAGGCCTTTCAGCCACGACAATCTGGTTTTCTACCGAGTCGTTCACCATTTCCAGTTCGTATACTGTCGGCTGGTTCGACGACTCAGGTGTTGGTGTGGTAGTGCCATCAGCAGCGGGAGGAAGGGACAATATAATGCGTGGTTTTTTCGTGTGCGGGTTCACGGCGTGAGTGTACACACGTATCGTTGCAAGGTGGACGTCATCAGCATTGATGGCTGACCATCTTTCCATTAAAAATTTAGGAATCTAGTCAGAACACTCAGCGTCGGGCGAGAGGCGCAAAGTAGGTAACAAGCAACCTTGACGAGCCAGACCCTGCCATTTCCTTGGTCTAGCATAAGGTGCTCGTCTGGGTCGGGCTGGGAGTCGTCATCATGGGCAGCAAGCTCGGCGTCAAAAGGCTTCTTCTCGTCATCTTCAACGTCGTTCATGGATGTCGCAGCCTCACTCCGCTTGTTTGTTCCTTTGTTTGGCGAGTTCGGCACGGCAATTATCGGCACCCCAGACGGCGCCCCCGAGTGTGCCAAGCTCGACGACGTGTGGATCCTTCACTTGGCTTCTGCAGAGCTCACAACCGCATGGGAGAGACTGTGCCCATCGAGCAGTCTAATTCTCACCCGTCGCTGGCAAGAAATGCCAACAAAAACGCTATGGATGCCGAACGCGGAGAGATCATATCGACCAGGTCCTCAGATATCTGGGAGCACCTCATGTCCGAAGTTGACCCCGCATCCTGCACGGCACCACTAGCTGCCTACTGCTTCATGACTGGCCTCATGTTCGTTTCTTTTATAATCTATGTGGCCTGGTGCTACCTAAATATAATAGTGACGTTGTTTCGTTTTCTGCCATTTTCGTTTGGTGCGGTTTCCAGACCGGCAATTTCGCACAAGTGAGTAATTATATGCTATCAATTTTGTCCCTACTCATCTCTTGCTTCAGCTTGCCATTGCCATCGCCCGGCTTTTCGAGAAGAATCATCATGATCTAAGTTTTCACTTACCCGACCAGCAGGCCCTCACTTCACTCTTGTCTTTCATTGTTGGAGCCTCCATTGGACGTATAGGTGACCGCATAGGTCCGCGCAGACGCATATGGCTTATGTTCTGCACTCTTATCCAAGCTCTCCTCCTCATGATTTCCTCCATCTGTTTATGGAAGAGTGGCCAAGGCAGTGTAGCCGACTCGCGGGCAAACCCGTCATGGACGAATCCTCTATCGTTTGTAGCGGTCGGATTCATGAGTGCCAGTTTAGGACTGCAAGGCATAGTGGGCAAGAGGTTAAACACTCAATTCGGAACGACCAGTGCGTCCCATTGACGACGACCACACTTCAATTTCTGACGAGCCCATAGTCGTTCTTACGACGATTTGGGTGGAATTATTTAACGATCCGAAGCTCTTTAATATCAGAAATGGCGTCAGGTCGCGGGATCATAGGTTGATCGCAGCCAGCTCTCTATTTATTGGCGGCTTTGTCGGACGCTCTATCCTGGGCAAAGCAGGGTCGCCGACTGCGCTGGGCGTTGGAGTGGGCATCCGTGTCTTGATCTCATTGGGATGGTTCTTTGTTCCAGGCAAGAAAGCACCCAGATCGTCGTAACGGCAGTCATTTTGTTACATAGATAGATTTTTTTTTTGATATCCTTACTGTAGAGCCTGTGGAGCACAGCCTTGGTTGGCCTCTTGCAAGTCCCGCTCATTTCTTCTGAATGTCACTCGCAGCGAACTCGCCAGGACTCCGTAAAATACTCTATGCGGCAACTAGAAAGGAATGGTATCGATATTTACCACTTTACTGTAAGGGCGTTGTTGACTCTGTACAAAGTTACTAAGCTGCCATGCAGTCGTGGTGTTTCTGCTCGTCGCTCCTCATCCGTCTGTCATCATCATCATCACCAACCACCATGTCCGGACGCTCCATAAACCTCTTTTCGCGTGTCTCCATGTCATCATTATATACCTACTCGCTTTTCTGACACTCTCGTCTCTACTCGTGTGCGTTGTGAGGGATCCGGGCTCTATCAAAGAACGCGACCCAGCTGGCGATAATCCCGAGGTAAACGATGGATACGATGTTGCTGACGAAGAACTCAGCCGTCTGATGACAAGCAATGGAGATGATGGGGAAGATGGAGATGGAATGAGCCTGCGTCAAGCATTGGCGTCAACTGACGCGGAAGTAGAGGGCCGCAGACAAAGGTGGTGCAAGAAGTGTATGGTAAGAGCATCGTCCCCCAGCCTCTGAGCTGTCGCCGCGGCCAATTCTAATTTTTCCAGGCACCGAAACCCGAACGGGCTCACCACTGCTCAACATGTGGACGGTGTATACTCAAAATGGGTCAGTAGTAGTTAGAGAGGTGATACTGTGCATGAACAATTGTTTCTTTCCTTTTTTTTTAGACCACCACTGTCCATGGCTTGCCTCAAAATGCATAGTACGTCCTAACCCTATGGAGCACTGAAGCAATGACTAGAAGATTTCTCAGGGCCACCGAACATACCCGGCGTTTGTCCACTTTGTGTGCTGTGTGACACTTCAGGCCATCTATATTGGTACCATATCTGCACGTGCTGTGTGGTATTCCTTCAACCATGTCCTGGAAGTTGTAAGCATTGGTTGAATTTACACATTCAATCTCATTCGAACATCCTTATGCAGGACAATTTTACGCCTATCCATGAACTATGCCTCTCGCTTGCAGGACTCGTATTCTCCCTTGTAATGGGATCCTTCTTCGTATACCATGTGTATCTCATATTGTACGTAAGCCACGAAATATTAAATCGCTTCTCAACGGTTAGCGATATACTCACCCCCACAATTTCCCCACCTGCCTTCACTAGAACAAATCAGACAACTCTAGAGAATATCTCGCCATTTCTACTTTTGCGGCATTTACCCCCACTCCCACTTCCACACGACGGGGAACGCTATATGGTGTCTGATCCGCCAAAAGCACACGAACTATCATATAAACAACGGAACCTGGTAAAAGACGCACACAGCATACTACGAATGTACGACGTGGGTCTGCGGAAGAACGTTGCTCAGGTGTTCGGCTCAGGTGGGGCACCGTACAGATGGCTGTGGCGTCTGTGGTGCGGCGGCTCCAGGTCTGTTACTTCTAGTGATACCTTTTTTCAATATTCTGACAGTCATAAAACAGTCCAGGTGACGGCCGAAGTTTCCCGCGGAACCCAAAAACAGACGAGGTACTCGGACGACTGGCGACTGAACTGGCGAAGGCGGAAATGGACAGGTATAGATAGGATGTATATATAAATAATAACTTACTGCATGTAGCTGTGATAGACAAATGGAAATTTCGAACGTGCCAGGACCCAGGACAGGTACGGGATTGTGTACCTAGTTTTGGCCGCCAGCTACCCGATGCAACCATAACAGATCCAACGAGCGCATTGTGATACTAAAAACCTGTAGTGCTATTGAATACGACCATACGACTGCCGCGAACGTGACTGAATTTGAATTTACTCCCGCCCTATAGTTAGCCAACTCTAAACTGCTCAACTGGGGCTCCTTGCCGAAATCAAGTCATTTTTAACCCAAATCCCCAAGCTACCCATTATTCCGGGTCCTATTTTCCCACCACTCGAGGTAACAGCTCTGAATGGGCGCAGAATAGCACACTGCACAATGCCCGCCCGGTGATATGTTCTTTCTACGCCTAATTTAATGTTTTACGTGGCCAGGTTCGACTTGACCAGGTTCGACTTGATGCTGCTTACATACACAGTCAGATCATTAATAATCATCGATTTATTATCGATGGCTCGGTTCATCACCATCTGGGCATCTCGGACCAAGTAAAAAAAAAAGTGAAATGCAGAGTAATGTTATTTAAGGGCGAGCTTGCCGCCACAGAAGTGTCCCTGACACCAGCGCACGTAATTATATGGAAATCATCAATATTCGCGGACAAGCAGCTGCCAATGGTGACCTTCACAAGCAAGTCTTGGATGGTCTATCTCGCCCCATTGGCAATCGCCAGCTACCCACAATGTTGCTTTACGATGCGCGTGGCCTTAGGCTGTATGACGACATCACTACCAAAGTACCCGAGTACTACCTCTTCGGCGCGGAGGAAGAAATATTAAAGAAGAGCTCAGATGACATAGTCAGGGTTATGCATCAGGGCGACGCAATGCTTGTTACCGATGAGGTCATCCTCGAGCTCGGTGCTGGGTAAGCAATATACATACATACACACTTACCCCGAATTGCCTTGGATACGTGACGCAGATCCCTCCGTAAGACATCGCACATCCTCAAAAGTCTCTCCCACACGGTGAACACGCCGTCCAGCCCGGCTCCGATCACATACTTTGCTCTTGATTTGGAAGAGAGCGAGCTGAGACGCGCCCTCGGCCAAATCGCCACGTCTGAGATCGGGAAAGAACTTTCGGGCAAGGTCGAGACAAAGGGCTTATGTGGAACCTACTCTAATGGGATGGCTTTTGTGAGGAATGGTGGTCTAAGCAGTCCTAGTAGTACTCTAGACGTGCTGTCCCGCGGACTCCGCGAAACTTCCGCCACCAAGAAACCCGCACCACGCCCGCTATCCCCCTATTCAAGCGCATCGTCCATGTCTGGATCGATTGACGATGACGATCTGGACGATGGACGAACCACTTCTTCGCCCCCTTCCACACCCGATGCGTCCCAGCCACTCCTCCACATCATGTTCCTTGGCTCTTCGATCGGCAATTTTAACCGTACGGAGGCTGCCCAGTTTATTCGCTCTCTTCCTTTACGTCCCGGCTCTGGTGATACATTACTTCTCGGTCTTGATCATGACAACGGGAAGGAGCTTATTGAGGAAGCATACAATGACCGCCAGGGTTATACGGAGAAATTCATCATGAATGGCCTCCGGGTTGCTGGATACGTTGTAGGAAACGAAAACATATTTGACGAGGAAAAGTGGGAGTACGTCAACCATTATAATACCGTGAGGCATAATTTGGTACTGTGACGTGCATAAGCTGATTAAATTTACAGGATGAGCGTAAGTTCCACTGCGCTAGCCCAGCAGCTACTCGTAATGCTATACCACGCTCTAGGCCGTCACGAAGCATTCTTCAAGTCCAAATGCAGACAAGTCATTACAGAACCTACGTCTGGCAAAAGGATTATTTTCCTTGAGAACGAGAAAGTAAGGATTGAAGAATCGTTCAAGGTAGGTACACCAGTTACCTTTGTCTCGAAGCCTGCGATCGACGTCGTCGCGTAGTACTCGGACAGGGACGCCTACAAACTCTTCGCCGAAGGAAACGTCCGCCCTGTCCACCGCTGGACAGACAAAACGTCACGTTATTCGCTGTGGCTCCTCGAACGACCCGCCTTCATTTTCCCGCTCCTCCAGTCTTCGTTCGCTTGCACGCGCAGAGGTGACTTCGTGGCCAAGACTGTGTTGTCCTCGACACCTTTCGGTATACCATCGCCGGAGGATTGGGAAACTCTCTGGACCCTATGGGACACTATCACCTTACGAATGATTTCGCCCTCGATGCTCTACCAGAAACCCATAAATTTACGCCACATTTGTTTGTTCTACCTAGGCCATATCCCAACATTTTTGGATATTCACCTATCTAAATTATTACAAGAGAAACACACTGAACCCGAATATTTCAAGGTCAATGTTTGATAATGTATATTTTCCAGAGAAAAACTGACGTACGAGAAAGGTTATCTTTGAGGTGAGTGTATGTCACCCAGCGTGCTTTTAGACCATGAGTTGTTTCATTGCAGCGAGGTATTGATCCCAACGTCGATGACCCAAGTATATGCCATGTGAGTCCTGTTCTGTTCCCGTTAATAATAATGCTGATTTTTGTCTGCAGCCTCATTCGGAGGTCCCGCGGAGTGACAAAGACTGGCCAGAACTTGGAACGATACTCCAGTTCCAGTCCCGTGCGCGTTCTCGATTACTTAAACTTTACGACGATGTTCTCTCGGGCCGCAAGCCCTTGACGAGAAAGATTGGAAGAGTTTTATTCATGGCATATGAACATGAAGCTATGCATGCAGAAACGCTGCTATATATGCTTTTGCAGCGTGCAGGAACAGGCACTCTTCCGCCCCCTGGATTGAGTGTACCTCAGTGGTCAGTTCTCACGGAAGGGTGGGATTCGCTTCCTCTTCCAAAATCCGATCGAGTGGTATTGGGGCCGGAAGTGATCACATTGGGACACGATGATTTCGAGTCTGATGATGAAACGGGCGACGTGGTGACCCACGAATTTGGCTGGGACAACGAAGGCCCGCAAAGAAAAGTCACGGTCGGAAAATTTGCAATAGAATGGCGGCCCATAACCAATGGCCAGTTCTACGAGTTTTACATGCAAGCGGGGAAGGGATACGTTGACTTTCCTGCGAGCTGGGTAATCATGGAGGATGGCGAGATCCAAGTACCCGATTTTCTCCCCTCGCGTTTCACGCTAATGGATTAATTGGATAGGTTCGCACGCTGTACGGTCCCGTACCACTTAAGATCGCAAGACACTGGCCAGTAACGGCTACGTACAATAATCTATCAGTATATGCAACTGCAAAAGGGGGCAGAATACCTACAGAGGCGGAGCTGCGCCTCTTCTATGATAAGTTTGAATCCGGATACGAAGGCGGCTCGAACTATGGATTCAGGAACTGGCACCCTATTCCGTAAGCGGGGCGTATAAATATAGAACTTGCTTAGTGACATTTGTTCCACGAACAGGGCCACGGCCGGTGGGGAGAGGGGCGGTGGAAAAGGAGGCAACGGTGGAGTGTGGGAGTGGACTTCGACAGTGTTTGACAAAATTGACGGATTTATCCCATCGAAGTTGTATCCTGGGTACGATCCGTTAACTGTGCCTTGCCCGCCCTCCGAATCGAACTCACCCTATGACAGATATTCCATGGACTTCTTTGATGGTGATCACCATGTCGTGGTAAGCCCGTCATACCTTTTCTTTTTTAAATTTATACTTTTGTTCTCAACACATCTAAAAGCTCGGAGGCTCGTACGCCACCGTACCGCGATTTGCTGAGCGGCGTACGGTGGTTAACTGGTACCAGCGCAACTACCCCTATGCTTGGATCGGTGGGCGTATTGCCTACGATATTTAACGTGAGAAGCTAAGCAGATATAATAAATGAAATGTATTTTTGTGTAGTCAAATAAATAGGATTTGATTTATGTGTGCACAATTAATCTCATCAAGAAACCGACCATGCGTCGTAATCAGTCCCGCAAAACCCGCCAGAACCGGGGCTCCTCAAAAGGTCACCCCGTAGCTACTGTTTACCACTCGGGTAACCTGAGTCAAATATGCTGGTGCCAATAAATGTAATTGGGGTATTAATGTACATGTTATACTGATTATCGGTATATAAATAAACGCTTCGTACATAGCCCAGTCCATCAGCGGTCGATGATCACGCCGGGTGCTCTTTAGTCATGAAGCTTTCTTGTTCGTTCTCGGGATCATGATGAACGATCCTTTCGAGATGCACTTGTACACCTTCAATGGATGAGCCCTTACGTTTCATGTCAACCCTTTCGCTGGTTGTGGTAAGCTGCGGCACGTTGCCCTGCAATACTAGGCTAGTCCGAGCATCACTGCTATATTGGTTGCCTCCTGAAGAACTTCTTAAAATAACGAATGTGAAAACAGAGCCCTGTAAAGCCGTTTAGAAGATATCACAAGTTCATACTATAGGGACCTTACTATAAGAGATGGCATCTGAACTATTGTGAGTTCAAGTATTGACGCAGATAAATGCAACACTTACCGAATTGAGGAAAAAGAAAAGAACGGCGCTATCGAGACATGCTAATACTATCATTACGACAAGGGCCACGGTATAGATAGCAGCTGCTCGGATAATAAGACTGATGAATGCAAGCAAGTCTCAGTTACCAACCTGACTCAAGTATAATTAAAAGTGCATTCTGCACGCGATGGGAACCCCTTGAGTATCTAGTCACAGCATTTTGTATTGCCCATATCCTGTAAGCGATCAAGCCTATATAAATTGTTGCCATTAATCAGTAATAAAAGAAATTCGAACTGGTCAACGTACAAGTACAAACGAGGTTGACGGCCAACGTCGCAGCAAAGAAATATTTAGATCGTGAAAAGGTCATAGCACTGAGAACACTATAGCCTCTCTTAGCCTCCGTGACGGACCAAGTAAACCAAATTGACATTGCTATACCCCACGCTCAGGCGCCCACTTCCATGAGAACAAGCTGAAAGGCTCACCAACATCGAGGCAGTATAAAACAATAGGAAGAATCAAGGTACACCACCTGCGCTCCCAGACGATCAAAGTCCGATAGATCTTAACAGGATCTTCATAAAAGTTTCTCTTAATCATAGTAACAAAAACTTACGAGAAGGGCGTCGGCAACTAGTGTTGTGGCTACAACAGTAGAGTTTTTCATAAAGTTCAGGTTTGTGTTCACGTTCGCGAAGAACGTCTCTGGCGCATTAGGTGTACCAGACTGAGTTGTGAATGCCTGGAATACTCGGATGAGATCGATGAGGAGATGCTAAGACCGATTAGGCAACGCACATTGGATTAATTGGAGAGCTTACCATTGTAACGAGGATGAAAGTGACGGCCATAGTGGAGTAAAGATATATCATAAGTTTTCTGCTGAGTTGTTTTTGACGTAGGACAAGGAATGCCTGTGGTGTTACAACCAAGTATATACCTTCGGAGACGGCGTCATGATAATCAATCTCGGACGTATAATGAAATGTACCATAGCCGAGCATTTCGAGAAATGTTCCAAGGAGCTGCGCTGTTGGTACGTCGATGGCCATTATGGCGAGGCCCGGTATGAGTAGGGAAAGAATGACCGACGAGCATTCCTGTGTCGGACATAATTATATATGTGCTATTTCTGGTGCGGGACGGTCGCGTCGAGTGGGAATGAGAAGATATATGATATATTTAGTTCGTGTACCCGCTGGCATTGAATAGTCCGCGCTGTCATGAATTAATTGCCAGCCGACGCAGTTCTTCGGATGACCCGCTATCCACAAAACTACCAAATTTCATAGCTGGCATTCGGTGGTAAGGCCCGGAAACAGTTAAGACTCACTGCGACAATGGGGTGCATTTACCATCATACAAATTTCATTTTACGGTTTGCTTTTTGTATTAGTACACGCACCTCGGCGCGATATACTTATTCTGAAAAGAAAAAAAAAAGGAAACAGTTGGACTCCGTTGCCGTCTATTGATGGTATAATATACTCCCATAAGTCTTTGGCGTGTGAAACCACATAGACTGGATGATGATGGGAACAGAATGACAGTAGTATGTCACGGCAACACTGGCACTCCCTAAGCATTATGACTCATCGAGTGAAACTTGTATTATCATGGCTTTACCACAGGGGTGCGCTCGTCTTTTGACAAGTATGCATGGAACTCCATACTCTCGATGACTCGATTTTACCAAGGTCGCCGGCAGAAATATCGCACTATTGGTTTGACATCAGTTGGGGGGCCTTCGATACTAGTATTACGGCCCGAGCTGCCGCTCACACTTGTGTTGATGGACGTCTGTGAGCAGGGGCCGTTTTACTGAACTTGTGCTGATCAGGGAAACCGGAGGAAGTACACTAGGGAAGTACTTGCAGGTCCGCGGGTTATCGTCGCTCGCGTTCAGGTCGTCTTACCCGAAGCGTGAACAGATCGGGAACCTTCGTCTAGTTTTCTGTCCATTCCTGGCTGTATCTCACATGTCTGAAGCCAAAGCCAGTAATTACAATGCAGTAGGACTTGACTTTCTTCTAACGTTCGCGACGATCAATTACGTAGGTTCTAGGCGGCCGATGCCAGTAAAAGTTATACTTGTATATTACCGCAGCGTTCCCGACAGCAGTGGTAGTTTTACGTACTTGTCCAAACTCAATTCGCCACCATGGACCTATTTATCGACCATAGTCGCGTTTCTCGACTGGCATAAGGTGTTTAGGGCACAGGGGCCCCTTTTGGTAAGATTATAACGTCCGGGTCACACGAACGCGAAAAGACCACAGAACCGTAATTCGTGTACGTTGTAGGAACATCCCCCGTTCGAAGAACGACTCCGGCGTCGGAGAACCTTGTCACGACATCTCCCGTGGTGCTCTAGATCATGGATAAAGACGTCTTTATTGTAAGGCTACAAGTTTTCGGCTGTCCAATCGCTTCCCTGGTCAGAACGCTCATCAACAAAATGAAACTTGAAGAAGCTATTATCGCGATGGAGATGCGTTCGAAACTTGGGTTAGAGCGGCCGCCGACTGGCAGATGGTTGTATGTAGGCTTTTGAGTGCTACTTCGGCAATCGCCGAAGACTCCATAAATAGCAAATTGGCATATGGACTCTAATCAAATCAGAAACATCCGTGTTCTTATACTATCATCTCAGAATCGTTCTATCTTGGTTGGTAGATATATCTAGGTCGACGCTGATACCCTTTACTAAGGTGTGAAGTGCTCCTAGAATGAATGTATACAATCCACACGAGGAGAGGGACTATATCCCAATCGCTGACCATGGCCTGTACGTTCTTTTACTCCGTGTTCTCAATCGTGTACTCATCCCACACCAGGATCGGAAACTTGAGAACGGCTGCACTCATCAGCCTGGACGGCTCAGGTGAACAGTTTCGATAATATATTAAAACGATGGCTGATGGCTAAACCGTCACAAATCCAGTCGAAAGTTACTGTGTCCCGAATTTTGACTCCCCCTCGGTTTTCGCGCGCATACTTGACAAGAACAAAGGTGGACATTTCTCCATCACTCCCACTATTCCATATTCGACGAAACAGAACTATCTACCGAGTTCCAATGTACGTACCGCGGTCTTTCGGAGTTGTAGTTCAATTAATTTAATCATGGGGACAGGTTTTGCAAACAAAATTTATGAACGAACAGGGCGTGGCTAGCGTGACAGATTATCTGCCCCGTCCCATACAACCTTCCAATTCCAGTTCAGAACCGACGCCTCTGCTTCCCTGGTTGATTCGCCGCGTAGAATGCATACGCGGCACTGTCCCCCTTGTAATGCAATGTGCGCCAGCTTTCAACTATGCTAGATCGCCTCACACGACGAAGATTGTGGATGATGACTCGATAATCCCTGGCCCTGGAGGGGCGCAGAAGAAAGTCGTTTTCGAGAGCGACGGACTAACCCTTGACCTGCGTTACGTCCTAGAGAATACGATGGTTAGTAGTCTCATTATATGACCAGTAGCACCCAATAATGTTGCCTTCAGGATTCTGTTCGACCTCCGCAGATTAGCATTGTGCCCTACGACCTCTCAGCTAAAGGTCATCTCGGACCTGCTGTCGAATCCAACATGACTCTTATGGAAGGACAATGCATCACACTCGTCTTGCGTCACCTTACCCCTCAAGTGACAGCACATAATAGGACGTCTTCAAATCCTTACAATCCTAACGGCACGCCCCTTGAGCTGGTTACCCCCGCCAAGGTCACTGTATCTCAGTCTAGAAATCTTGACGATCCATATTTGACCAAGGTTTAATAATTACTTGCCCATTTTTAAGCGCAGCTCATACTGGTGTTTACAGGAGTTACTGGATTCAGTACTCACTGTGAGCATCGTCCTTGTTTCTCTCAAAGGTTTACCCCCCGAACGCCATTCAAGGATACAAACAAGTACTGGGCACGTTGGATCCATCAGTCTACCTATACTGGTTCCTGGAAAGAAGCCGTTCATCGCAGTGCACTGGCCTTGAAGCTCTTGATATATGAGCCAACTGGTTAGTAAAATTCATTTTGTCTCGGTGGTTGGAGTACCACAGTTCTTCATTCTGTAGGCGCAGTAATTGCGAGTCCGACTTTCAGTCTACCTGAATACATTGGCGGCGTAAGAAATTGGTGAGCGCTGGACCATAATTTCTTTCCCCCTTTTTGAGCTGATAACGGCAGGGATTACCGGTAATCATCATTGTGCTATCTATGACATATCCATGTTTAGCCTGCTTGGGCTTAATCTTAGCGCGTCCTGGATTCGCGATTCATCATTCACGCTGTATGCGTTAATTCGTCTGGGTTTCACTCAAGAGGCCAATGGTCTGTGTGCGCCCGCATTCATATCGCAAGAAGCATAACATATCTTCACAACAGCCTATGTAGAATTCATATTCGATCGCTTGCGGAACAAGAATCCAGACGGAAGTCTGCAAATTATGTACACGATACATGGTAGGAATCTACTCAGATTATGCGCGTTCGGTCCATCTGATGCTCATCACACCACAAACATTCGGAACAGGTGAGAAGGATATACCCGAAATGGAACTGACCCATTTAGATGGGCACAAGGGTTCAAAGCCTGTTAGAATAGGCAATGGGGCTGCTGATCACGTACAGCTGGTAGGTCATCCATTTTACGGTTCTTCTGTGGTCGCCGACGCTAGTGTACGCGTACAGGATATCTATGGGGAATTGTAAGAGTATCTTTTATGGTTGGTCTCCGCCCCTCACCTTAGTCCAAAAGGATGGATTGTATATATTTGGGCCAGAAGGTGCATAGATATTCTTGATGCCATCACACTGCTCGCTAAGAGTGCCCATTTTAGTTCGGCAAGCCTCTTGTGAGTAATCTAGCTTATTTTCGGTGGCTTGCTGATTGACATTGGCGTGGAGGCCTATGATGATTGGTAAGTCGTGACAACGAGTGATTTATGGTTTAGCTGATTTTTTCCGGAAGGGTCCTCGTTCGCGAATTGTGAGTTGAATTATTTGTCGAAAGAGCCAACCCGCTCAGCTGGCCACGTGGATCTTCAGAGTTGATTGTAAGTCAAGACATTCTAAGGCGAAGAATTGTCTAGATGGATCGATTTTTAAGACGTCATAACCATTTGCGACCAGCCCGACCTGTACGTGCAGTCCTTTTACAAACGTTTCTTCCTAATAAACACCACCCCAGATCTATATGGTTTGTCCCCTACTTTGTTGACAAAAGACGCGCGTAGTCACCAACCATACAGGGAAGTAAGGAACAAGAAGCGTCATTTTACGGTGCGCAATTTCGGGGCCTGTGGTCTCTAAATTTTAATACGGTAACCTATCAATAGTATTCAAAGGTGAATTTAGAACAGCAAAAATCCTTCATTTAACACCGACAATGTCCGAATAGGTTATGCTTTGGGTTGCGATAGATAGAGGTGCGTAGCAATTAAGTACTGGACAGTGCCCAATCAACCAGAAGAAATATGGAAGGTCTTCGGCTTGCTGACAAGAGATCTCTTCCTTGCCCGAACCGACTGAAATGGCTCGCAACGCGTGATGGTCTTTATGAGGACATCATGCACAATGCATGGAACAAGGGAGGTCGATACTTTGGCCAAAGCTATGATGATCCTAGCGTGCTGGACTCGTCCGTGCTTATCATGCCACTAGTCTTCTTCATGCACGCTGTGCGTACTTTTGGTTTACCCTGTGACAAATTGCAGCTTCATAAGGCGCCTAGTCGGACCCAAGGTTCAAGGGCACACTTAAGCAAATATTAAAGACGCCGGAAAGGGGTGGGCTGACGTCCAATGTGAGTTCTTTTGTTCTTCCATGTTCCGGAATAGCACGGCCGGAGCTCAACAATGCCCCCCCCCCGGCATCAGAACCTGGTGTACAGATACGATGTGGGCAAGTCCAATGACGGCGTCGGAGGAGAAGAAGGAACATTCTGTCTTTGTACCCTATGGTGTGTGGAGGCCCTGACGCGTGCAGGAGAAACAGATCGTGTCTATCTCCAACGCGCTGTATCGATGTTTGAGGTGCGGGCCGGATTTGTATCAATGAATTAATGGAAATTCAGTTGCACCTGTAGGACTTTTTACTCTATTTGAACCACGTCGGATTATGTACAGAGGAAATCTCCGATGCAGGAGAAGCGCTTGGGAACCATGTTCAGGGATTCACGTGGGTGTTTTCCTCCGTTCTTGTGGCGTTTGCTAGCCTACTGATATTCTATCCCCCTTATGGGGCAACAGCCATGTAACGCTAATATCGGCCGCTTATAACCTGTCTAGGACTATGGAAAAGATAAAGGTTTGATTTTTGGCTTGGCATTTTTGCTGTGTTTTTGCTGTGTCTATTGTCCTCTGTGTGTAAGGGGTTACTGTAACAGTAGATCTGTGCTTCTTGGTAGTTTCCTGTTGGGTGTGGTCTGTATTGTTCAATGAGGTTGATACTGTTGCGAACGTTCCACCCTGAGAATTTGTGTTCATGACAGCCGAGTTGCGCGTCGCTCTGGCAGTAAGATCACTGGAATCGTACCTACCTTCATCCTATAGCGGCGATTATGATCCCGTTGCCATTCGGTGCACAGGTCTAAGACTTATTTATTGCGCGTCCTGTCGGCACATCGACCTATGTAACTGGCCAGCCCATCACCACAAAAAATGAACACCCGCCACCACCACCACCACCACTACCCGGTACGCCTTTTTTCAACATGAAAGTTCTCATCGTCGGTGCAGGAATCGGCGGACTATCTACCTACATCGCACTACACAAACACCTGCACCTATCATTAACATCCCTGCCGCCACCACCACCACCACCACTACCCGGTACGCCTTTTTTCAACATGAAAGTTCTCATCGTCGGTGCAGGAATCGGCGGACTATCTACCTACATCGCACTACACAAACACCTGCTACCTCTCGTACCCTCGCTTTGCATTCGGATCGTAGAAGCCCACGCTTTCCTATCCGGTCCCAAAGCATCTCCACTAGCGTCCGCATCGACCATCGTAGGCGCAGGGCTCGGTCTAGCCCCGAATGGTCTCCAAGCTATTCACTCACTTTCGCCTAAAGCAGCCCAGTACATCGTGGACCGTTCATTCATGTCTAACCAGGCGACGTTGAGAAACGGGTCTGGCCAGACCCTTGGAGTGCTCTCAGCTTGGAAGAAGGAACGATATGGGGGTTTCGGCATGGCGATGGTTTCGCGTGCTGTGGTGTTTGAGGGCTTGATGGGGGCATTCGGGGAGATTGGGAAAGGCGATGATGTGGAGCATGGCCGTAAAGTGGTGTCTATCAAGGAGTTGGATATGGAAGGCGTGGAGGTTGAATACGCAGATGGCGTCAAAGAAGTCGTCGACTTGGTTATTGGGGCCGACGGTGTTAGAAGTCGAGTGAGGGATGCGCTATTTGATGGAAAATACCCCGCCGAATATACGTAAGTCCAAAAATAATAGATTCTGTCTTCTCAATGATGTTGATTATCATTAGGGGACTGATGGGAGCTGGAGGCTTTATTCCGGTTTCGCTCCTCCCCCCCAAGTTGAAAGAAAGTGTGATGAAGGAAGGGACCGGCAAGAACGACGAAGGCGTAGTCATGACCTTTGGCCCCAGGGGCTTCTTCGGGTATACCCTTTGCACCCCCCGTTCAGTGCCGAACCAGCATTTACAACATGGCCCTATCTTGCAATGGTGGGCCACCTATGAAGCCCCCGAGCCTTCATACTCGTCCATGCGAGCTAAAACGAATGCAGAGGCTGAGAACATCAAACAGGAACTACTAAAGATACATGGCTCTTGGGAGTCTCCTAGCGACGGAAATAGCGAAGACGAAAGCGTCTTCAGGAGCATCATCGAACTTGGCTGTGCTTCCGAGGAAGTGGAAGATAAGCTGTCATATCACCATACACCCGTCCTACTTCTCCCGAGATACATTGTACCTCGACGATTAGAGTCATACGTCACTCCTTCAATGTCAGGCAAGATTATTCTCATGGGAGATGCTGCGCATGCCATGCCCCCGGACGCTGGCCAAGGTGTCCCTTGCGCCGTCGAAGACGCAGTGGTATACTCTCTATTGTTGTCAAAATTACTTGCAAGAGAGGCTAAATCTACAACTGGAATACCTGAAAACGTCCTCCAAAATGCTGCATTGGCGTACGATAGCATACGCAAGCCTCGCATGGGCAAAATCCTGGACATGGCAAAGAACAGGGGCGATAGCAAGAAAGAAATGAGCGCATTCAACAGGTGGCTCAGGGACCTCGTCATCCGCCTTATGTGTAAGTAATCGTTTTCAAGTACGTTGGCGAAACAATGGCTAATGACGAGTTGATAATCAGGTATGATGCCCGAGTCGTTCCACGACAGTTTGTTCGCATATGATGCGGAGAACGCCGTAGAGGAATACTTGGCCAAAGTTCAGGTAGTACGTTAATAGTTTAGGTATCTAGTAGTCCCAATGGTGATTTCACGCTCTATGATGAACTCTGGGAATACTCAGACAATCCGTGTAATATAGAATGTGGTATATGAGATAGTAAATTACGCGAAAATGGAACTCTTGCTGGCATTTGAACCGGTATTGGGGCAGCACTGACCCTGACAACACTGAGCAGTTCCATCGCACGCGCTTGGGTTGTTCGGCACAAAGTGGTATCCATCGCTACAACGTTTACAGCCATAGGCGGGGCTGCCAATGTCATTCATAGTGTAGCACGGTCGTTGGTCCTGTTGTCCTTGCGATGACGACTGCGTTTGATTTTGATTTTGATTTTGTCCAGGGGGAACGGTGATGTTCCCTACAGGCACGCTGATGGTGGTGCTAGACACAACCGCGACGGACAAAACAACGCTAAGACCGGCGAGAAACAATTTCATATTGTCTATGCGTATGTCGGTCAGGTATCTGGCGGCAGGCATGCAGGGGAAACGAACCTGTATGAATGGTTGGATAGTAACGAGGATATCAAGTGGCGTAGTTTGTGGATAGTCTACAAAGAGCGAGATAAGTAAGACGAAGATGTGCGCAAATAAACTGGACGTACTAGAAGAGAAGAAAGAGCGTTCTGGGGGGATACGCAGAGACGACGCGCCTTATATATGCTGCAGAAACGACCGAGCGTCGGTGACGAGCATGACGTCAACAACATGTTCGTCTATATGTCATCGACGTTCAAGCCGACTTGTGATGACGCACTATAAACGCTCGCGTGCCCAATTCCCTCAACATGGCTTTATGCGTCTGCGTTCGTTAATCGAAGTAGTTGGCGGGAGGTGGGGGGAATTCGGTATATCGCTGGGCGCCTATGCGCGAGGGAATTGAGGGGAGGGGTCGACCGTTAACGATGATTGCGGTACTACTGCAATGAGATAATCGATAAACTGTAGCAAACAACCCGTCGTTGCCCATACTCACCGTCGTTAGCCGGATTGCACACCTACTTACTCATACCACGAACGCGCCATCTTCCTGATGGACAAGCGTGGCCCCTCAGATCTCAGAACTCACTTTCCAAAACAAGTTTCAGTTATTTTAAACAGAGACTAGAATGCCCCGGGATATCGCCACCCGAAACTGGGGGCGGCATGTAAAGAGACCGGATATCATACAGTAAAGTACCCAAATTCAGTTATGTAACGCAAAGCACCAATCAGAACTATCCTCACAATGGAGCTCGGATTTGTACCTTTATGTTTGACTATTCCTGGGCGGTGCGTTATGCAATACGAGTGACGAGAACGCCGGGTACCATCACCGAAATCCTAGCCGGACCTTAAGTACGTACATAGCGGGGTTGTCCCGGTTATCCCGACCACGAACCGAAAATCGATCTCAATCCCTTTCCCTTCGATCACGGGTTGTTGTCACATGGATTACTACATGGCATCATTGAACGTCTTCGATGCAACGGGTCCTTAAGATACGCCACTGCCATTTCTCAATGGAAATGGTAATACCAATAAGGCAAAAATTGTACCGATGGGAGGCAACCGGGAAAGCCAACAAGGGTCACCTCTGCTAACGTTACTCAACAACAACAAAAAACGTGACACACACATGTGCGCACGTTGACCTGTACAAATCCGGAAGGACACACACGTATGTCGGTGCCGTGACGGCTGACATTTAAACGGCGTTCAATCTCAGAAAGGATCTGGGCAAATCACCATTAATTACCAAATATCTACAGGTTCCATTCAATACGTTAGCGCAGCCCCAGTTACTCGTTATCTAAAGGAAGTGAAAGAAACCATCTGGATTCGTATAGTAAGCCAGTTTGGAAAATAGGTTAGGATGAAGCTAACGCCGGTTGCGCCATAAAAGCTAACACATAAAAGCTACGAGTGCACTATACTTCTTCCCCACTCCGCTGCTAGAACCGTAAACCGTACTGCTATTCCACAACCGTCAACACCAAGAGATGTGTCAACAAGTAGCGTACGTGCCTCGTCCATACCCGTGCTGCGGCTCCCGCGATATACTAACAATGACTAGTCAAGGCACGCGTTGGTCAACATGCGGTGTATGTTCCCTTCCCTCACCCTCAAGTTGCACACGTAGAGTATATCAATAACCGATGCCAAATTATAGCACTTTCAACGTCACCTGGTTGTCGCTATCCTAGATTGTAACTCATCTCTTTGCGAAAAGAGTTACCGGCACCCCAGAGGTTGCCGATCGCGAGATTGCCTAAAGGTAAGGAGGTGTTTGAGTAGCGTCTTTTTTCTCTGAACTAACCTTATGGTCCGCTCTAGTGCTTCGGCGCCGAAATTCAGCAAGACGTTGATACCGTCGCAGAGTACTGCTTCGTGTGCCGAGCAGCGCATGCACGTGCTATCGGCGTAAAGCTGAAATAACTAAAAAAAGTCGCCTCGGACTTGGTTCTACTCGCCTCCCACCAAAAGTCATCCATCCATTATCGGCAGAAGCGTCTCACGACATGCGCGCGCACACACCCGTACTTGAGAGAGTGCCTGTGTCAGCCGCGAGAAGTTCTCGCTTTGCCGAGGATCATACCATTACTTAACCCCCCGCATCAATGTGTTATTACTTCTCGCTCTATACCCAGAATACAGTTGTTGTACCGCCTACCATTGATTATCTGTACTAGTAACTGCCCCCCCAATTCAAAAAGGTGGAATACTGTATGTCAGGAATATTTTATCGCGTACCAGCCAATCAGTAGGGTTTGTCCATCCAGCTTTAATATCAATGTCACCATCCCACTCATTAGACTACATTTTAAAATACACCCAATAGGCAAGTCTGTGCTTCTCCCTTCTAAGAAGCCCGACATCTAAAAGGAAGTCATATTGGGAAAACATTAAACTATATTCAGTTGACTGACAAGTCGTATGTACACACGTCAATACATGCCAAGGCTGTTATCGTCTTATCATCCCCGCGGCTCCGTTGCATTTTAGTTGAGTGGGAGAACAGTGGATTTGACAAGAACAGGCAAAACACCTGTGAGATCATGACAAAGACTTAGGTATGTGCTGTATGCGGTAGGTAGGTACGTACCTCCCGTCGGCATTGTCCCTGTCGGCCGATCTAAGACTCGCATAAAGGCCCTGATGAACCCACCGTGGGCGGTAATAGCAATAACTAGACGTTCACGTGTTCAAAAGAAGCTTCGCCCAAAGCCTACGCCAGGGGTCTTACTTACCAGAATGCTCCTGGTCCTGATCAAAAATAGTATCCATAACTTGTTTTGTACGATGCATGACTTGTTCGGACGATTCCCTTATGTCAGGGCTCCACAGCTCGTCTTGCTCTGTAAATCCTTTTTCTATTTCGAACGAGGGAAACGTCTGATGTATGTATGATCGGCTTCTGCGTTTGTCACAGGTGTGTACGCCATTCTCTTCACGACATAACTGATGCATAGATCGAGTGAGCGGAACGGTTTGAGGCTAAAATATAAAATCGAGACCTCAGCGACGACGGGCCTGTGCTTGGGTGTAATAATGTCTCGGAAGGTGATTTCGTGCGTCTTCATGGCACGTGTTAAGGGACTAGAGTACATCTTGTCTGGCGGAGGTATATTGTAGACAAGCTCTGCATTCCATGCATTCCGAGCGTCGGCAGCCTGATCCATTCCAAGCTGTGTAAGCTCAGCATCCGCTATTGGCGCATGTATATCGGGTTGAAGTTCAAGAAAGCAGAACGTTACGTACGGCCCCATCGGATCTCTCCATCTGTATTCAACTTGGACCAATAACTGTATTGAATGAAGTCATTTCACATCAGGTGTGAGAGCGAGTTTGGACATACTCATCCCACGCTCTTGTGCCATACTTTTGTTCAGCGACATTGTCTTGTACAGTAGATCATTAGACAAGTGTCGACTGACGTCAATGCGAAAAAAACGTTACGAAAGCCTTGCCCGTGACGGCCGAGAAAGAACAGCTTGTAGGACGTGCCAGGCTCGGCGGTGTCATTGAGCATGCTCAACTGAGCTCTGAAGGTATCCCACCTATCGATGGATTCGTCCCGTAGACCAAATCTAAGGGGGATCTACGGGATAGCCGTTGTAAGGCCAGTTTCACTAACAGACAGATGGACCGGACGTACTGCGGGTAGAGTGCTCGGATCAACGTCATCCTGGATAAAGTATCCAGTCACTATCTACAGGAGATGTTAACGCTGTATTGAAATCTGTATGACGACAGACCTTGCAAGTCCTGGTCATGTCACGCGTGACAGTTACAACCGACTCCGACCGAGTTCCTCAACTCTTCTTGCTCAAAAAGACTAGACTAGAACATGTACCCGTCGCTCGTTCGTCGCCAGCTGGGAGGCCTTGTACCTCCCAAGATTGCCACTCCAAAGCTTGTTGTAAGTGGGGTCGTCTGTGTCTGTGCACTGGACTGTGCTGACGGGAGGCTTCCGCTGCTACCAGTCGGGTGAGACTGGCAGCGGACTTGGATCCCTCGTGGAGTTCTACTCCAAGCTGCCCAAAGGCTCGGCGTCTCCCCGTGTGGGTGGGATCAAGGGGAGGCTCTTTACCGGTGCCAATGCATCTGGCAAGCCACTGGCTTCACTGATTGTTGGACTGTTCCTAATTGGGTACACCATTGACTACAACAGTGAGTATGCTCCGTGGACGTGTGCGCGTGTATATATGCTGACCGTGTTGCTTTGCAGTGCACCTGAGTACGTATGACAGACCAACGTTGCTGGCAGAGACTGACTGGGACTACAGAGCACCACAAGCAACATGCGCATTAGTTACTAGACTTGTTCTGTGTAGATACGCGAGTAGTAGTAACACGCTTGTTTATGCCGCTCGTCCAGTTCGCACCTTTCGCGTCTCTCGTCCATCCCGCCTTCTGGCACAAGCTCGCTGACCTCAAGGTCGACGTCCTCCGCCTCAGCGACGACGCTCTTCCCATCACCGCCGCCTACTCTCCAGGCAGATCCATCACAGATCGCGAGACAGGTCAAGAGATCGCACTCCCATGCTCCCTCTCCGTCGGCGACGACAGCTTCAACAGCCAGTACGCCCCGCCCCCAGGCGCAATTTCTGTCGCGGGCACAATCAAGAACTACAACACCATCGAGGACTTCAAGGCCGCCGATAAGTCGGCCCTGTTCAACGCCGAGGCTCAGAAGGTATGTCGCGTCCCTTCCGACCGCATACACGAATCATCATCATCCCTTGTAGATCTGGGATCACATCCTCGCATCGCGTGATACCACCACCCTCACCCGCTTCCTCCTTATCACCTTTGCCGATCTCAAGAAATACAAATACTACTACTGGTTCGCATTCCCTGCCTTTGTTGCAAAGCCCGCCTGGGAGATCGACGACCCATACGGCTGGAAAGGCGCCACAGACGAGTTCTCAGATGAGCAGCTTTCCCTCATACACGACCAGCTCAAGGCAAGGCAGAACCCGCTCCCTTTCTTCCTCGTCCGATCCGACACAAGAGAATCCATCTCTGTAGCCCCCGTCGAAGAATATGAGTCCTTCTTTTCCCAGGCACCCGCCGCGCAGCAAACAATCGGATTCATCGACCCCTCTGCTAACCCGCATAACCCTGGCTGGCCACTCCGCAACCTCCTCGCCTACCTCCGCGCTCTCTATCCCTCCACCACGTCCTCGCTGCGCGTCCTATGCTGGAGGGACACGGACCCACCTTCCTCTTCTTCAGGATGGAAGAGCAGATTTGGCGTCATCCACGTCGGTGCTGCAGGAAATGGCACCCAAGCGGATACCATCCCATCTAGACCTTCTGCAGTCGGCTGGGAAAAGAATACGCAGGGCAAGCTAGGTCCCCGTGTTGCAGATCTGGGACCAATGATGGATCCAAAGTTGTACGTCCTTCCTTGCGTTTACATGTATATGACGCATATATCAAGTTATCAACAGACTCGCCAACCAAGCCGTCGATTTGAACCTCAAGCTGATGAGATGGCGCATCCTGCCTTCGCTCAATTTGGAGAAAGTGTCTTCAACACGATGTCTGTTGTTGGGTGCTGGAACACTGGGATGCTATGTTTCCAGGACGCTCATGGTACGTGGATATCCCGCTGCAAAGCTACTTACCTCTGATCCCCGGCAGGCATGGGGCGTTCGAACGATCACCCTTGTCGATTCAGCGCGCGTCTCTTTTTCAAATCCCGTCCGACAACCGCTTTTCGAATTCGAGGATTGTCTGGGGGGCGGTAAACCAAAAGCAGAATGTGCAGCCGAGAGACTACGAAAGATCTTTCCGGACATTGTACGCTTCCAAGTTTACCGCAGCTACACGATCTGACGGACTGATGCAGAATGCCACTGGCCATACGATGTCCATACCCATGCCAGGACACCCCATTTCCACCACAAATCCAGCACTCGTTGCACAGGCTAAAGCCGACGTTGAGCGACTGGAGCAACTGATCGATTCCCATGATGTCGTGTTCTTGTTGATGGACTCGAGAGAAAGTAGATGGCTACCTACTGTCATTGGTGCTGCAAAGAACAAGGTCAGCATCAGTTATGTGATTCCCGAAAGGTGCTGAAGAGGGCATAGATCGTCTTAAACGCGGCTCTTGGGTTCGATACCTTCCTAGTCATGCGGCATGGTCCGAGAGCTTCTGCTATCCCGTCAACGTCCAATAACACTCGTTTGGGATGTTACTACTGCAATGATATCGTTGCTCCGGGAGATGTACGTCGACATGCTCAGCCCGTTTCCACCCACTCACTCTACTATCAGTCCCTCACAGACCGAACACTAGACCAAATGTGTACCGTCACCCGTCCCGGACTCGCACCCATTGCAGGATCAACGGCTGTCGAATTACTCATATCTGTATTACAGCACCCAGACGGGTAAGTATCTTTGTACTCTCTCCTCGATTTCGCTTATTTTTCCCCTGTATAGGATTTTCGCCGCTCCACCACCTCCGGAAGCGAAAGGAAATGAGGAGCAAAGTGGTGGAAGTGTGCTCGGCATAGTGCCACACCAGCTGCGCGGCTTCCTAGGTCAATTTAGGAACATGCCTCTTATCGGTGCTGCGTACGACAAGTGTACGGGATGTAGTGAGACTGTGATTCAAGCATATGAGAAAGATGGTTTCGATATGCTACTCAAAGCGTTCAACGATACCAAGTATCTAGAGACACTCACTGGCCTCGACAAGTTGTTCGATGAAGGTGAGGCGGCGTTGGAGAGTATCGATTGGGTCGAGAGAGAGGGTGAAGATGATGATTTTTGACGATCCAATGACATATATATGTAAGATATACGTGTATTGTTACGACAATTGAGATGCTGGCGTTTTTAAGGCCTGCTACTCGAATCCTGGAGCTGAACCGGCCTACTCACGATGCGATGAAAAGCCCCCCTTGCATTCCCATACCAGGCTCAAAATTGACTCTGCTTGCCACCTCCAGAACTGGTCTACGGTACTTCATAACTGCTAGGCGATGAACGTGCGATCATGGAAGGAGAGGAGTGTGTCGTTCGAAGAATACGATTGTGATACGTGATTTTCTGATTTACAGCCACCACTGGCAGATCTTAGGACATACACTGGAAACAATGCGTACGACTCTTCTACCATTGTCGTGTCCGAGTCAGAACCATGCATGCCTGTCTAACACATAGTATCTGTCGTATCTTATCCAGAACTTTAATCTGCCCAACGTTTGCTGTGTCCTAGTAAAGTCTCGCACCATCCTCGAAATAAACGACAAGCCGCTAGAACCGAGATTCAGGTGCGTATCATGCAAGGGTATCGGTTAAGGATTTGGATCTCCTCAGGTAGGAAAAATCACGGTGCACCAGTGACTTGCTGGATAACGCGCTCAAAATACGTTGACCAGCCTTCGTTGAGCCAGAAATGGGTAGCACCGACTTGATTGGTCTATTAAGCAATACGGTCGTTGAATTCAAATCGCTGACTATTCGCGCACGTACATTGTGCCGTTTCCGAACCAAAAGTGGGCGAGTTCATGGATAAAGCGTGGATTTTCTTGCGATGATAATAATCCCTGATCGACACCAAATGGGAAAGGAAGTGGAAGCATAAGCAAATCACAAACCCCCAATCTTCTCCGTTTCCACCAAGAATCTGGGTCAGAATGAGAACCATAGATCACACACGCACATAAACCGGAGCGAAGATGACCGGATCGTGTCTTTATAGCAAATTCCCAATCGACCAATCCAGGTTCTGCCCGAACACCGCACACACCCAGGGTCTACCACCTCTGTACACAACATGGCCTGCTGCGGTTGCGATCAGATAGGCTGGGATTGGGATTGGTAACGATCATAGTTTGCTTCTGAGAATCGTGATATACTGACCACACGCGGAGGCCCGTCCCATGCCGGACAAGTGGGAACAGCTGACGTGAGGGCCGCGGAAACTGGCGTGACCCGGGCGCTATAATTGACTAAAGAGAAATGGGTATTGCTTTCCGCTTTTTTTTTTTTTAAATAAAAGAAAAGATTAGCCAGAGATGTTACAGAGTTACCATACATGGGATCTAGCCACTAAGGGGCAATGCTTTTCCTCATGGTCTTGTAAGCAGAAGCCGTGGCTCCTGATTCCAAGGGTTCAGGAAGGATGATACATAGCGCAGAACCCATAACCGCATGCTTCATCTGCTGTCAATCAATTCCGATGATGAGACATTAACTCGACTGACCGACGTAACAGCCTTCCTGTCAATCAATCTCTGGGTTCCTTTTATTTTTTCTTGCGCCCGGTCCACACGACAACCGCCGGGACTGTCATAAACAGCCCAAGTAGGTCAGCTCCGTTTATCCGAATTACTTGTAATAAAATCAAACCACACTTCTTAACAGGTACTCACATTACTATGTATTTTGTTGGGACGACGAACAACTTTGAAACGCCCAACGTCGGCAAGTCACATGACGCGCCACAGTTTCGTGCAATGTCGCCATTACCGCACCATCGAGGGGTGTTACTTGACAAATATTAATGCAATCTATTTATCAAATACTTAACTTCTTACTATGAACACCTGGCCAGTCGAGCTGATTTCATACGTTTTTGAACTTGCTTGTACAGGTGATGGCCAGACAGTGCGAGCCCTCTCCCTGACCTCCAAGCAATTTCTCGAAATCGCGCGCCCTTATCTATATCAATCCCTCGTACTTTCAACACGAGGGCACTTGATCACATTGTTGAACAGGCTGAAAAACATACCAAGCCACTTACGGCGCATCCGACATCTCTTCCTTGCCCCCAGACACGATTTGCACTCACATCATCACTGCGACTCCGATGCTTTGCTCGTCACAAAGCTCCTGCGCATCGCCGCAGAACACCTTCAGTCGTTGACATTGATTACGCCTTGTCCACATAGAGGAACTCTACTACTATCTTACCTTTTCCGCATCTCATTCCCCCAATTGGAGGAGCTCTCGATAGCAGGACTATACGCCTTCTCGTTCCAATCTGGAAATTTCCCTCACCTTCGACGCCTGCATTTCGCAGCCGGTAACAGGAATCCATCCGGGTTATTCCAGTTTGGCGCGCTTGATAAAGCCTTTCCAGAGCTTACTCATCTAAGGGTGTCTGGTATTTCCAGGGCACTATCCTTCGTAGATGAACTTGGGAATGCGTTAGAGAACGCGGGGAAGAGCGCTGTTTCCGAACACAGGCAGGATGAAGGCCCATCGCTTAACGACGCACCACTCAAACTTCCCGCACAGCTTGAAAGCATCTACGTGCAGTATGCGTCATCATCACCTTCTCCAGCTGTATCAAGGAGACCATCAAGGTCTTCCTCCAGAGACCTCACCCAGACAATCTCAATGTCCGGCATAACCAACGACCGACAGGGGGCCATGATAGTGCGATTAACGGATCTCGAGGAAAAGTACGGTGCTCGCCGTTCAATAACAAATCGCACACGCGTACAACTCGTGGTTCTGGATCCCCCGCTTGACAACGTCATCAAAGAGGCAGGAAACAGGATTGTTCGTGGGTATGCTGAGGATACGGTTGTGAGGCTCAAAGAAGATTGGCTAGAGCGACTAAACGGTGAAGACGGACCTTGGATTTCGGAGGCTAGATAGTCCTATGTTGTCGCAAATTATTAATTGTATTACCTTCCCAAATGTGTGTGAATTGGTCAAACACGCGTCAAACTTATTTTCAACTCAAAACACCAGCAAGAACTTGAAACTATCTACCACTCGTCTGATGCAGAAACATTCAATCTGCTAGAACCCATGATCTGGCTATATTCGGTCTTGATATAGAAAACATAATACACGTAGATTAATGTACAGGTGCCGTAGGCCGAGTCCATGGTAGAGACTGAGTGAGGTTTTTTTTTTTTTCTCAAACACAAACGAAAGAAAGAAAGAAAAAAAAACTTTACACAAAGACGCCTACAACTTGGAAGATATGCAAACTGTCCAAGTCTGAGGCCCCAAAGCCAAAACAGAAAGGATAAGCAGGTAGGTAGGAAGGTATAATAGGTAAATGAAAGAGAGTGTGTCCTCAATAAGATGTGCGCACCAGGGAAAGACCTGTTAAAAGCAAAGGGAAAAAAAAAAAAAGATTAAGGTACACCTCATACAGAAGGTGGGTTGGATCAATAAAAGGACATCGAGATGCATTGCGTTCCAGTAGTGGGCCGGTATTCCAGGAGGGGAAGAGTTTGCGTAAATAGGTTCATGACTTTTTTGGAAAAAAAAAAAAAAAAAAACAGAGAAAAGAGTCTCCAGACGTTTGTCACCGTAGAGGGTATTCAGCATAAGGATCGAAATCATCCAACATACTAGTAGACGCCGGTCGCGCGCAGTCACCTGGTTTTCTTGTTCCACTCGGTATAAATGCAGGTGAGGGGAAACGAACAGCACCATCCCTTGGAGGGGGTGTAGGGGGCTCCGCTTCCTCACTGTCCACCGCGGGCGGTGGATGCCGGTGTTCCTCGCCAGTAGCACTCGCTATTACCATGCTGCTTGTTGTGCTAAAGAAGCTCTCTCGGGGGAACGACAGTGATTCGATTCTCCTTCGGGCGACAGCAGCCGTGCCAATACCGGCCATACTCCCCGTGCTACCCAAGGTTCCGCCGCCGCCACCGCCACCATCATCACTATCGGGGTGCGAATGGCGATAACCGAGCTCTCCCAAATTAGGAACACTCTCCGGCGCACGACCCGAATCTTCGTTCCCTTCCACAGGACCAGATTCAGGCCCTGGCATTTCCCGTTCTTCGACCTTTTCCAAATCAGAGACGGCACTCGGTATATGTCTCGAACTAGTATTCTCCTCCACAGGTCCAGCTTCAGATCCAAACATCGCCGTCGTCGGACTCGCGATTGGACTGACCACTCGATCCGTATCAATCGATTGAGAACGACGATGATGATGAGGGGAAGACAACAGCGGGACGAACAAACTCGCGTTCCGGTCGTGAGACTGCGTCTGGCTAGTACTCCCCATACTGTTGCTCCTATGACTCATCCGGACGCTATGACGCGCGAACATTTCTTCCGCCATACTCCATCTTGACCCAAAGCTGTCCTTCATGACGTCCTTACCGCCTATGCCAACGCCAACGCCATAGCCAAGTTCACTTGCTGGGCTTGCCTTTTCGACCACGGTTCGTCCACTGCTTACCGTACGTTCTGATGCTACCCTCTCCCTGGGTCGCGGCGGGTCATCTGGTCTTGCTTCTATTGCCGTACCGTCACCATTACCGCCACTTGCATACTCTTCATATGCCTCCATACTCTTTAACCGCTCCTCCTCGAACGAACGAGAGGCCTTGAGCGCGGCGTACACTGATGCCTTATCTGGCCCGCCTTTGATTATGCTGCTCTCGCTATCTCCACGTGTGCCCGCAGTTTTATTCTCCAAATCCAACCCGGCACCATCCTTTCTAAACTTGCGTTTTAATAGGTACCACCTCAGCCCAAACAAAGCACAGCACAACGAGAAGAAACCGATAAGAGCAATGAGAACGATGACGCCAATTGAAAGTTTCTTGGGACCGACTGTGGTTGGTCCGGCATCTCCATTATGATGGTTGCCAGAGGATATGGGTTGATTGAGTAGCCGGACGGTTTTAAACTCGTCTAGAGCTACGCTTGGATCAGTTAGACTCAATAAGCCCAAGTTGGGTATAACCAAGTCGGAGGGGAGTGTCGCGGGATCCGGGAAGGAGCCATTCTCATATGGTGTAGTATAGGCCATGACGGTATATGTGTTACGCAAGAAAGGGACACCAAGGATCATATCCCCGATCCCTGAAGACGGATTTGCGAGTTGCGCATCGTCGGCTTGGATGAGCCCAACGCAGTACTGAGCCCGGTTGTTATCTTGGGGTTCTGCGGTAAGGTCGAGAGGATGAAGAGGTATTTCAGGTCGGTTATCTAAGGTTATCGTCATATTGAGTGGAGTAGTACAAGGGACGTAATCTGCCGATTGGAGTCAGTTAAGGTGACGGATCATACTTTGAGGGGGGTAACGTACAATGTCCGTCCGCGGCTGGACCAATACCCAGTGCGCCATAAATGGCATTAGCAATGTTTGAAGTTGTCAGAATCAGAGGAATGCCTGAATCAAGCAACGCGGTGGGAAACACCATGCCTGAACTTGAGCGTCCAATTTCGATCTGTCTTGCGGTGCCATTGACGTAGACGGTGATGGCTCGCACGCCGACTTTCCAGTAGAGGGCACCATTTCTTTCGCTGACGAGAGTGGAATAATGGATCTTTCCTGGATCGCTCACCATACTATTTGGGTGGCGACCGATACCGAGGAGGGAGGGTATGGTATCTGAGCCTGGCCTTGAAAGAGAGAGGGAAAGAAAGTGAGCAGAGGGGGAAAAGGATACGGGGGTCATGGAAAAGAGGTTGGAAGCCCAAGCGGCGCCATCTGGAGAGTTTCCTGTTACAGTATGAACGAGGCTGGCGATGATGGAGTTGAGGGGAAGAGCAAGGCCCAGAATGCCCCCAAAATTAGAACTTAGCGGTTCTTGGTTTACCACCGTAGCCGCAGCTGGGAAAGAAGGGTAGTATTAATTGATATGAATGAAAGTGAAGGGAAGCATACCTAACGCCTGATTTTCGATACTGTACCCACCGATGTTCACTCGATCCCAAACGATGGGTCCGCTGACGTATCCTTCAAGGTATGTAATGTTGAAGTCGTAGCCTGTTGGTGTTGCGTCGGATGGATCATACAGATTGTTGCCCCCAACTGCACCGCAGCTCGAGGTAGAACAGGACGAGGAAGCGACCCACTGCGAAGGAAGAAGGGAAGGGAAGGGGAGGGGGGGGGTATTATGCCACTGCGTAAAAGAAAAAGAGGGGCACAGTACGGACTAGATCCGAGGAACCGGTGTCGACTTGTAACAAGTGGGTCTTTGAATTGTCTCCAATGCTCACTGGAAGAGTATAGGCACTACACGAGCAAAAGGGTGTCAGATCAAACGAAAGGACGATGAAAGCGGCGGGTACTCACACGTCGTAGATACCGGAGCCTACGAGCTGCAAAGACAGGATAACTCCGTCTGAACCGCCTGAACCTTCCACGACGGAGGACGAAGAGGAAGCGCGTTTCTCCCTTTCCCAGTACGTCAGGGACGACATCTGTTGGAAAGCGAAACGCGGGGTAAGTCACACGGGCGCTTGACCAGTGGGGTTTGCGGACGATGGGGAAAGAAAAAACGAAAAGAAAAGAAAAAAAGACAAGAAAAAAGGGGGGGCAACGCAACGAGAAGGGAAATGAAGGGGGTCCCCAGGTGAAGTCGGGGAAAAAGAAAGGCACAAGAGAGGCAGGGACGCGTGGGTGTAGAGTACCTGGTAGCCTTGCGGCCTATCCTGCCGAATACAAAATCGTTCTTCCCGTCAATGTCAATTATATGCGATCCCATCTGAAACCTTGAAGATGCACAAGACTGTTTCGAGTGCGAGAGGTGCAGCCAGAGGTCGTCCTCGTCATTTCCACCAGCGGCCAAGACAGCAGCGGTATCAGCAGCAGCAGCAGCAGCCGAGACCGACTCATTGTAAAGTTCCTTTTTATTTTTGTGATTATGAAACACGCTGCCCTAACCATATCAATAGTCCTAGCCCTGCCACTCGTAAGCGTATCCCCACCCTCAGAAGCCTAAGAATGATAGTAACGGCACGGTAGCACCACCACCCTACGCTACGAAATCGTGTAGCTTCGTTCCAAAATGCCTTGCTCAACGGCGTATCGCCTATAGCAGGGCTGGATCAGTCCATTGTCATTGACCCGCGCAGACTTCACCTCACTCTCGGTGTCATGGCGCTAGGGGGTGAGGACGAACAGTCTGCTACCACTTCTGCTACTACTACTACTACTACTATTACTAAGACTGTGGAGGGCGCACTCCAGTTGCTCCAGTCTCTACAGCCGAGCATTGCTGAACTGCTTCAGGGTAGAACATCTGTCAAGGTCAGACTAGACATGATGGATATCCTGAAACCCGAAAACAGCGGTGGCGACTCGCTTGGCGCGCACGTTCTCTTTCTCGGGCCTTCGCTCCGTCCTGAGGATGAGKAAGGGATGCGGCTTCAGGCCGTCTGTAGTACGTCTACTTGTTTCACTTTGATTCATCATCATCATCATGTATGCATTTATGTAGATTTGGTAAACCAAGCCTTCAGAGAAGCAGGCTTTATTACGGAGACAAGACCATTAAAGGCGAGTCGTCCGCATACCGGGTATCACAAAGTCATTAATATTATAACCAGTTGCACTGCACTATCCTAAACACATCATATCGTCGACCGGCGAAACCACGATTGCCGTTCTCTTATTCAGACATTCTCGCATCATCAGCTTCCCAATCCATCCTCTCCAATGCCAATGAAAGCATTCCACCGTCCCAAACACCCCGGGGCATAGATTTTGGGGTATTCGACGTGAAGCGAGTAGAGCTCTGGGAGATGGGCAGCCATGGACCGAACAACGAGTACATCAGCTGCGGTGGGCTTGAATTTCTTACATAATTTGTATGTACAAACAGGGAATAATAAGCACAGCAAATTGAATCGCCGCCTGAAACTGGCGGCAGCTATCTCACAGTTGAACGGGGGCCAAAGCACTCAACCACTCCTTTCCACTCCCCAACTTCTACCATCGTCGTCTCCCTCACCCCTCAGCATCCCTAATCCATGTCTGAAATAAGAAGGAAACTAGTCATCGTCGGCGATGGTGCCTGTGGAAAGGTCTGTTTCGCTACCTCGCCTCAATGACAACCAACTCTTTTTTAATTTCCAATGTCTCCCTCTTACTGACCCATACCGGCTTTCTCGCTTCTAGACCTGTCTTTTAATTGTCTTCTCAAAGGGAACGTTCCCTGAGGTGCGTTTTCTTCCTTTCCTATATTTCTTTCTTCCCTAGTGTACCACCTTGCACGGCAAGCCGGCCAAACTCGGCAAACAACAACTAACCCATACTCGCCCTTTCTCTCTGTTTCAAGAACGTATCCGAGAACATGAATGACACATATATATCAGGTTTACGTCCCCACCGTGTTCGAAAACTATGTCGCCGACGTCGAAGTCGATGGAAAGCATGTCGAGTTGGCTTTATGGGATACCGCAGGGCAAGAAGATTATGACCGTCTTCGACCTCTCAGTTACCCTGATTCCCATGTTATTCTCATCTGCTTTGCAGTGGACTCCCCAGACTCTTTGGACAATGTACAGGAAAAGGTGCTGATCTTGATCAGCCTATGGCTTACCGTATCTCTGACATGTTTTCATAAATTCAGTGGATCTCGGAGGTGATGCACTTCTGCCCTAACCTACCCATCATTCTTGTTGGATGCAAGAAGGATCTCAGGCGCGATCCCCGTGTCATTGAAGAGCTCAGGAAAACGAGCCAACGGCCAGTCACTCCCGAAGAGGTTTGTGCGCTTTTGAACCACATGTGTGTATGATGACGTGTTAACCCACTCATTTTAGGGCATGGCTGTAGCACAGAAGATTGGAGCCAAGCACTATCTTGAGTGCTCGGCCAAGTCCGGTGAGGGGGTTCGCGAAGTATTCCAGTATGCGACAAGGGCAGCCCTTTTGAGCCGAACCAAAAAGAAGGGTCACTGCACAATTCTTTAATTTGTGGCTTGGATGGTGTTTGTCTTTTCATATATCTGTCGAGACCCGTACGTACTACCACACCTACCACTCCCAGCTGTCTGACATGTATGCTGGTTTTTTTTTGGTCTTTTTGCATTCTTTTACAACTACGTACGACCACTATTACTACGACCACGATCAACCGTCTATGAACTACACACGCTTGATTCCTGCTCCTGTTTTTTTTTTGCTTTGGTTTTGTCATCGTCCGGATGATATACGTTTATGTCCCTCATCCGTTTTATTAATTGTGCATGTCTTTTTGGACGTATGTCACTTTTGGCTCTGACGTGAAGCCTAGCCGAGTTTTTTTTTTTCGATGTATATATACCCTAGCGTCGGCGCTAGCTACTGCATTCAAGATTTCTTGAGTAAGAAATGCGTTCGATCGCGATTGCGATATGATATACCATTATCTGCTTTCTAATGCGGGATGCTGCGGAGCCACAGCTTTAATTTTCCAATCGACATAATTGACTTGACATGTTCTCCGGCGATCAACACCAGTTCCCCGACATGAATATGAATTTCAAGTTTCACATTGCGCGCTGCGCATTGGTCGGCGCATCACTGTACCCGGGTCCGGCGCCAAGCTTTCTCCAAAGACGCCCGCTGTTTGTTTGGTCTAAAGTCACTGGCGGTCCCCCCCATGGAACGTGTCTCAAAAAGTTGGGGAGGATGTTGTTACGAAGTTAATTTAACGGCGATGGGGGCGAGAGGGCGCCAATTACTACACAATCTCCCTACATGACACATGACAATTATCCGGTTGCCGGTAATGCCAACAACGACAATATATCCCGGCGTATTATAATCCTTCTCCTCGAAACTATGGTGCTGGCGAGCGGTTTAGGGGGCTATGGTATTTTAACGAGACTCGACTCGATAGTGCCTCATGCGGTTGACGTTTCATAACATGCTGTAAGCCTGGAAAGCATGACTGTAAACGCAGTGCTTTCAGCCCAATGGCATAGCCTGAACACCCGCAGTAGTAGTGAGTGGTGGAATTAATGAGGGAACGTGACGTCTGCTCTGCTAACGGGAGTAGCGTTCTCCTTATTTTCGATGCTCGTCGTCCATCAGGTAAAGCCTTGAGCTTGCGAATACGTTGCTGCATACGAGCTTCCACCTAACGCTCACGTTTGCTCGATGGAGACCTGCAATGGTCGGCCAAGTTGCGTTGGCATAACGGGCACTCTCCCGGACCAGGTCGATCGTCCGTAGCTACTTTCAAAGACCGTACTTTAACTCGGACATAGGTTCCCCGTCCCCCCTTCACGGGCAAGTCATCATCTATGTTAATTGATAACTGCAAACATAAATAATAATAATAAAAAGAATTCGTTCCATCATGTAACGGCTGTGTTTCCGCAATGTTGGTCATGATTATGGTCACAGGCTCCAAGATAAGATGATGACATTTCGGCACTGACTGCTATTGCTCGTACCATGACATCCACCAGCACCATACCTCAAACCTCTGCAAAACCTGACTGCTGGAAACCCACTATATATACCGCTGAACTCGACGATTATTATTATTATACCACACTTGAAACCTGTACTTTCGAAATACTCAAGGAGAAGCTGAACGAAGAAGACAAAATTCGTCCCTGAGCACATGGACGATACGACTCTGCTTGAGTGAGGCATTGTGCTTGCAATGCCGTGTAGCATGTCGTACAAGCTGATGATAAACCTCTCACACTCTCACAGCTTTCCTTGACGTCAGCCGTTTTAATGTGGACCAAGCCAAAGAGATGGTTCTTACACTGTCGAAAATTATAATCTGTGGTCTAGAATGCGAGATGTACTTGTTGGAGAAGATGCCTGTGGAGAACTTGCCCGATATCTTTCATGGGCGCGTCGTAGATCCAAATCCACAGCACCCACACGAAAAGTTTCCAGACTGGCCCAGCAGTTGACCTCGTACGCAGTAGTACATGTGGCTAGGATGCCCATTGCTCAACTACTGTGGTACGTGTATGTACCATTAGAATAGTAAATGCAACTATAATCTCCGAATGCCAAAAAAAAAACGTCCTGTATGTGACATAGTATCAATTGCTGCTGGTTGCACTTCATGCAATGACATTTTTAGAGCACGCTGTGAAAAAAGTATAACATAGCAAATAAATCGCTGAATGTTGTACAATACCGTAGATATATCGGTACTAGGTGGTGGTGGTCTACGCTCGTGCATGGCGTGTGTCTACCAGGGGTTGGTTTTCGAATGTCACAGTAGCCCTCGCAACGTGCTTGTCCTCACTTCGAGTGCAGGCATGCAAGGGAAGGGGCCAATCGTCGCGAAGAACACCACCAACTGTCTCCGCCGAACGTGGCACATCTAGCTGGATCTATAGTAAGTGTAGCATCGTGTTCGACCTCGTTTTGGTCCATGTTGGCCAACAACGATGGAAAAGAACACTGGATCGGGATAAAACCTCCGATTCGCAATCTGTCACGGTTAACAACAGAGGTCAAATCTCAGTAATCAAACAGGCTATCCCGGAGCCCTGCTGTTCTTCATTCCAATGCAGCACTTACTCTGGCATTTGTTGCCTGGATGATCGGATGTGTAATTACAGCACAAGATAGCGAACATCATTTGCTGTTATCGTTCTTACACATAAACGTAAACTTTTGTAGACATATACCCGACAGCAGCCACAGCAGTGTTGACATCATGTTTGGTTTCATTTCCAGACCCACAGCTTGTTACAGTATTCATCGGAATCTCGCACTGACCATTTGGTGCGTCTGGGAGTATCTACTTATTATATTACTGGTCCTCCCATCGAGAGTGCGCATCCAGCACAACAAGACTAATTCACTTATATTACAATCTCGGAACACTTTTATTAGGGCTGTATTTCCCAAAGCTTAAGCGGAAATTATGGAGCAATCAGCACAGTAGACAATGTCACGGTCTTCTCCTCCAAGAAAGGTGACTGGCTGTATCTCGCCGTATAAGAACGGAGATTAATCCCACAATAGCACCCAAGGACAAGGATGATAACCCCCGACATTATTCAAATCGCCTCAATTGTCAACTCGTTCATGCGTCCGTTAGGGTACGGGATCTACATCACTACCTTCATCCTTTGTCTACGATGGCTCGTATGCAAGGATGAAGGATGGAGCCAGCCAGAAAGGAGGAACATGCCCATGCTGGTAGTTTCCATCGTGATCTTTCTCCTTGAAACTGTGGGTCTGGCGACTGGTTTCGGGGCTACCTTGGCAGCGCAAAACGTAGACAGAATGGGTTACGACATTTTAACCACGATAAATGTATGTCCCTAAGGCTCAATAATGCCTGCACTCATGCGGTATCGTTTCAGGTTACGTTAGGATGCGTGATATTTCAGGTCGTTGATGCCGCACTAGTACGTTCGAGCCTTTCCCTTTATTTGACACTCCATGATGACAATGCTAAATATTGTTGCGTTTTTACATCGTAGGTATACCGGTGCTGGGTGGTCTACGCTAATACGTGGACAATTGTGTGCCTACCAGTTTTTTTGTGGCTTTCGAATGCGGCCCTCGGAAGTTACAACATTTACGTGTTTGTGCTCCAAATGAGCGCGAGGACGCAAGAGGAAGAAATTAAGCTTGCCACGCGGATGTTAAAAATTTGGAATGCATTCTTCGCATGCAATATTGCGGTCAATATTTACGCAACCGGTATGTATGCCAGTATTATCCTCTTTATTCCTTCGGGGTTTTTTTCCTGCCGTTTGGATTCGAACTGACATGGTTTCCGAAAAGCTGCTATTGTCTATCTAATATCAACTGTCGCAAAGAAGAGCGTCCGCAGTTCTCGCGGTAGCCGTCTCCATCAAACGTGGCGCATCGTCGCCGAGTCCGGAGCCTTATACACACTTTCGACTATCCTGAACCTCATCGCAATCGTCCTTTGCAGCCGTGGGCCTGGTTATGCCGTTAACATCCTTGGAGCGATAACTGACCCTATAGTATGTGCTCTTATAATTGTGCATACCCACACGTGCATAGGGTTAAATCCTTGTAGAGTGTCTGCACAGCTGGTATCGCATTCAACCTCATTTTGATCCGTGTCGACCAACAACGTCGGCAAAGAATGGTAGATCAAGATAAGACCTCCGATTCGCAATTTGGTAATAACAGCAAGTGTCAAATCTCAATGATGCGATTTAAGGCTACAGAGGATGCTTAAACCGACTCCGGGAGAGGCGATAGCAGAATAGTTTTGGTGCTAGGAAGGGCGCAAGTGATACACGATACAAGAAATGTGTCCCATTTAATTTTCTAGTAACGTATATGACCAACAGATGCGATTTCGTTGTGTCAGATGTCGTTGTCCCGCCTGACCAAAAGCTCATAAATTTACGGAAAACGAGTTCATAGCATGTAGGTGCAGCCGACGAAGAGTTTACGCGCCCACCTTACACTCCACGAGTGGGGGGCAGTTAAGTTACTACAGCGATTGGTGGTAAATGTCGCAATGAAACAGTGCCTCGCCAAAGTGACGACGATGATGCACCTATTACAAAATATATCAAGTTGAGGAGGACAGAGGTATGACCATGCGCAGCAGAATCGCAGGGTGGTATCAAAACAGGTTAATATAATCATGCTGGCGGTCCTTCAGCTTCATTCGTCGTGCCATCACTTCAATAACTTATCGATGAAGATTTGAGGCCATATTCTAGCCAGCGCGCAGCGCACACAGATCCATTACATTACTATTTTTATAGTGTAAATTTCTAACACCAGGTGCTACTCTTTTGGTCTCTTTCCGAAGGCCTTCTCGCCTCAACGTCTTGCGGCACAGCAACCTCTTCTTTCCCTCCAATAGCACCCACACCACGGAAAGACGAGAGAGACAATACAAGCGCTGCCAAAAGCGATGTATCACGCAACACTGGCTTGCATGAACGAAATATGAACTTACCGGTCATGGCGAATGCGAAGCCTGTCCACTGCGCCGCGCGGTATCCTAGAAGCTGTGCTTCCGGTGGTACATTCGAATTTTGTGAATCAGGAACGACGCCTAATCGCACTGACTCGCGGCTTGTTACTCTATCATTTATAATAGTTGTGATTGCAAGTCCAAATGAGGTCCCAAGCTGCGCATGTACCACTTAGCAACGATGAAGAGCGAAAGTTAAATAAGGAAACGGCAGACCTGCGTCAAAGTTTGGAAGATACCACCTGCCACACTTTGCTCATGAGGATGTGCAACACGCGCAACAAAAAGGGAGCCGCATGCAAAGACGAAGTCTGCTCCCCAAACGGTAAGGACCGTACTTGGGAACGAGAATGCCCAAAACGTAGCATCGACTTTGATAATTGCAAAAAGAAGGCAAGCAATTCCAGTTGCTATGGTGCCAATTGCTATTTAGACGCGACCGTTAAAATTAGTAGCCACGAAAAACATGGACGTGTGAACGCGTGAGCGTACAGAGGAAATAGATTGCCGGGAGCCATCCGACAACTGCACCCACTAAAAAGTTAAGGACTAAGCCTGTCACAGGCGCAGGTAGAAGTCGAGTCATAGTTTCCAATGGTGTATAGCCCTTAAAGAATGTAGTCAGTACATGGGCATGCAAATACCGTCATGGACGGGGAAGGGGCATGTGTTTCGGCATACGTACCTTGTACAACTGGTAGTACAGCACGACCCACAATAGCCAGGACGAAAAAGAGCACCACTGTAGGAATGCAATCATCTGGACAACAGCAAACTTGCCTTTGGCGCGGGTCCAAATGTCTAGGCGCATGAGTGGCGGACGCGCACTATGTTTCGCAAGGTAGTCTTCCCAAGCGATGAAGGCAAGAACTAGAAATAGGCCTACAATAAGGAGCACAATGATATCTGTTGGCGGTATCGTCAGCACTATTCGTAGCTCTAATTTTCATCCTGGTCCTCAGACGATACATACATGGTGTCTTCCATTTCTGAGGGGCGCTCTCACCCTGTCCCAGGACAAATGTTATCATTACCAATCCTATCGTTACTAACGCTGCGCCGATCCAATCTACACGTCTGTCGGGTTCCGTGCTTGGCAAGTCGCGGTCTAATGAAAAAAGACCCATAAAGAAAGCCAATGTTGAGAAGCCTGCGCCGAGGTAGAAAATACCACGCCAGTGGACGCTTCGTACATTAGTACAAGATATATATTTAGCTCGAGATTCCACTTACGCAGATAATTGGGTTAGAAGACCACCAAAGATGGAACCGAACCCTCCACCTACGGGTGGACCTACAGAAAATGTGGAAAAAGCCCTGCTACGTGTAGGTCCAGGTGGGAAGGACTGGGCCAAAATGCCCACCTGTAGGAGAAAGAAAAAAGAGTAAGCGATATTGAACTACAACAGAGATTGTCCAAGGGGGACGAAACACGCACAGCAGCCGTTATGGATGCAGCACTACCAATTCCCTGGAGGCCTCTCATGATAAACAACTGCGTTGCATTCTGTGCAAAGCCACACCCGAGCGAGAAAAAAGTCATCCAGGCATAACCAGCTAGAAATACAAGTTTCCTCCCATACAAGTCTGCGAACCTACCACAGAGCAGCAGAAAACAACCCTGTGAGAATCAGTTGGGTTAGTGTACTATAAGTTGTACAATAACATAGACTCGCAGACGACAGCGCAAATGTACTGGCTACCCATTGTAAACTGTCCTGCGGAATTTTCAAGTCTCTACCTATGTATGGAAGCGCGACGTTGCTGCTTTGAACCGCGAAGATCTACGGTATAATGTTTTCCTCAAGGTGTTCAACATCACAAGTCTTCGAAGAGTACGTACGTTAAAGACTGTTGTTGTAAAACACGTTAGAACGATGCAAATGCTCTTGAAGGTGCTTCGTTCCTGGCCCTACGCAGGGAAAACCTCAGTGATCGAAAATTCTTGCTGAACCACAGAACGCCTCACCGAGAGTGCTGTCTTTTCAGTACTCGAGATGACAAAATCATGTGTAGTCTCCGACATGATGAGCTGATGAAAAGAAAAGCTGTTCCCACTGTATAATATAAGTTTTTCCCGCCCGGACTAGCACAGGTATCGAGGAGATGCAGGGCCCCGCAAGTGACCAGGCCCAAATTTTGTACACCCGGCCCCCAGTTGTGCGGCGTTCCGATCGACTTGTAATCGAAATTTTCCCACAATCGTAAAATTGCTTTGCAGCCATACATAGCGTCATACTTACGTTAATTCTTCAATTGGACCTGTCATAAAGGGCCGAGGTTCTGGTTCATTCTTTAAGTATAGGTCAAGTTTTGACAAGTGGCATGGACGTTCTCTCGAATTCTAAATGATGATTACGGGAATCCATGGACAGTTGATGACGCCATTCATGCTATACTTATTACGGAACGTACGGGGCTTTCCCATGTATGGGTCATGATAAAGTTGACTGTGTGCTCTTGTCCATGAAACGATGAATGGCAAAGACTAATCTGGACAGTATAACGTCACTAAGCGCGTAATAGATGATGGATTCCGGAGCCTATGTAAGTCCCCGGGTCTTATTAAGCTTCAAGACTTTTTATAAATATAACCCCACTTCGGAAACCATGTACTCACATGTCCTTTTCCTCCATTTGTCAAAATTTTGTATGATGGCAGATGTTATTTGTCTCTTCATCGTACGAGCCGCAACAACAAATGCTTCTTGAGGGACCTAGAAACGTTTTTGTGCACAAGTACACTATGGTTGAAAATTTACGTCACAACTTACAAACGGGGCATCCATATCCTTTTGCATAGTCAAAATCGCAGCTTCCTGACAGAGAGCAGTTATTTCTGCTCCAGAACAGCCTTCCGACTAAGGGGGAAACCGAGTCGAATTTAACGTCGGGTGAATTCTAGGAAACTCACTAGTTGTGCAATCTCGGTAACGTTAATCTCCGGGTCCACCATCATGGCTCTCGTACGGATCTTCAATATTTCTTCCCTTCCCGCCTGATCCGGTGGTCCAACGTACAACGTGCGATCGAATCGGCCTGGTCGCATGAGTGCGGAGTCCTGAGCAAGAGATCTCAATACCCCCATCGCGTGGTACATCTACACGTACAATCGCCTCAGGTCTGTTCGTCGCTGCAATAATGGTTACGCCTTGTAGCTCCTGCACACCATCCATCTCGTTCAGCAAGCTGGTTATAACTCCTTCATGGGTGGAACTATCACTATCTGCCGCACGGGACGTCGCAAGAGCATCGATCTCATCCTGCACACCAGATGGAAAGTAGTGAATGCGGGAGAGCTGTCATTATACAGGAACACTTACGAAGAAAATGATGGAAGGAGAGGCAGCTCTAGCTTTCCGGAATATTTCCCTCACAGCACGTTCTGACTCTCCAACAAATTTGTTCAGCAGCTGTGATTAGCAGGATCAGATTCTGAGAATGGCTCAAAAGCCCATTCAACGCACTTCCGGACCTTTCACAGCTAGAAAGTTCAAACCACTCTCGCATGCGCATGCACGCGCCAATACAGTTTTGCTACACCCAGGGGGACCGTACAGCAACACCCCTTTTGGTGGTTTGACACCGAGCCTCTTAAATGTTTCTGGGTGCAGCAGCGGCCACTCCACAGCTTCACGAAGTTTTTGTATAACGTGAAATTGCCCACCAATGTCGGCATACCTAACGGGCGGTAACTCGGCGAAGAGCGATCGTAGCGCAGACGGGCGGACAGAGGAAAGAGAGGCGGAAAGATCAGAAAAGCTAAGCACAAGTGCGTCGCTTGCTGATTGCGTAGCTGGTAGGGAGGACGAATAATGTGACCTGGACGCCAGCCAGCGTTTGATGGCAATTGTCCCAGCTTCGCGAACCACAGCGCTCAAATCAGCGCCGACATACCCGTGCGCACGAGACGAAAATGCGCGGAGTTCGTCCTGTGCAATATTGTGCGGCGTTTTGGACAAAAGAACGCTGAGAATATCCAGACGTGCTTCCGCATCTGGAACACCTGTTAAAAGCTATCAGCAATTATATTATTGGGTGGGGGTTAACTGTGCATTACCTATTTCGATTTCCTTGTCGAACCTACCTGGTCTTCTCAGCGCAGGGTCTATAGCATTTGGCCTGTTTGTTGTTCCGATAACCACCACTCTTCCTTTCGTATTTTCTCGCCCCTTCCGCTGTTCATCTTCCCCTGACGAATTGTCCTGTCCTTCCTCGTCCTCCAACTCCTCTTCACTCCCAAGGCCCTCGCCGCTTTCCATCCCATCCAAAATTGTAAGTAACGTCGCCACAACTCTTCTCTCAACCTCCCCGCCCCCGCTTGCTCCACCGCCTCCGTCACCGCCCGCACCCAGCCCCACGGCCCCATCGTCCCTCCTGGGTGCCAACGCATCTACTTCGTCCAATATAACAATACACGGGCTACGCCTGCGCGCTTCTCTAAACACTGCGCGTAATTTTGATTCGGTCTCACCATGATATGCGGAGGAGAGTTCAGGACCATTTATGACGAGAATGGAAGATCGTGTTGAGGCAGCGATAGTACGTGCTAGATGCGTTTTTCCTGTGCCAGGCGGGCCATGCAGAAGGATGCCCCTTGGAGGTTTGAGGCCTGTATATAATGAAAGGGGATTAGGCTGCTGCACCGATGGGAGTGAGGCTTACCGAAATGTTGGAATAGTTCAGGTTGGGTAAGAGGCAACTCTATCAGGTCTCGAATCTCCTGTATCTGTTTATGAAGTCCACCGACAGAAGCGTACGCATCAGATTCAGAACGGTGGGCCAAGCTCTCGATCTCTGGCTATAAAGGCAGTAAAACGTTAGTTCAAGTCACGTTCGTAAACTACTTACTTTGTGCCCCTGCTGAAGTGCCTTTGTCTCCGCTGCATGAATCGCTTGATCTATCTCCTTCATTTTATTTCTCTTAGGAACGATCGAGATACTTGTATCCCAATTAATAAGCCAAATATTAGGCCTTCCTTGCTTCCGTGATTGTGGTTGAGAATCTTTGATTGTTAGTTCGCCCAATTCTTGTGCAAAACGTTCGTCAGCTGCTTGTGAAGTGTCCTGGTCTTTGCTACTCTTATTCTCGCCTTTTAGAGTCGGGGATATCGAATAGACAGTAAAGTTCCGTTGGACTCCTTCATATGATACACTCAAAAGTTGCGAGGCGGTTATGTACTTTAGATCGACTGTGAGCATCAATTAACGGTTTTACTATCAAAAGAAGAACGGAATACCGAGCATCTCTCGCAGAAGCAGACTTAGCCAGTCTTTACGCTTTTTACCATTCTTCACAGAGCTAGCAGCACTTAATCCACTAAGGACTCGTGATGCTAGTTTCGACTTGTCGTCTGTTATTTCCTTCAGTTGTACTGCACCTGCATGGTTGAGGCATGAGATGGAAGGTATCCCAGGGGGTAACTTTGGCACGGCAGGGCCGACAAGTGGGTATATGCTGACGTATTGTCCAGATAAAAGGTGTGCTGTTAAGAGGATAGACTCTTCAATTTGGACGCCTATGGAGTAATATTTCGTTTCACGTCGAGAACAAACCAATAGTTTTGCACTCACAGTCCTGAGAAAGACGTAGGGAAGGCCATGCAACACCAACTGCAAAATTCTGTGTGCAACTATCCTGTTGAGATCCAACTTCTTGTTCGAGGAGAGAAGTAGACTGACCTTTTCACTTTCCGAGCTCGCACTATTCAGAATAACAACAACGTCTCCGGTTGCAATTTTAGCATTCTTCAGAACATCCACGTTCAAAAGCACACGTCTCGCGGTACGGAATGTGTCTTCTAAATGGGTCCTAACTTCAACACGAAACTTTTTCGTATAAAAGTTCGCCATTTATCTTCAAAGGTTTCACGATGTGGAAACGAGTAACCCAAAGATAAGATTTTGCGTCTGATGACTAGATATGGAATATGTTTCCCACACTCTGTGCTGGTGAATTTCCAGAAAAGGCAATCACTCTTAAGTCGTCTGCAATGCAGCGCGGCTGGAAACGCCAAACCCTGCTTGGCTTTGCCTGTCTTATTTCGTTTGTCGCAGGCAACAGCCGCAGTGAACAATTTGACGAAGAGCTCGTCATAAAATCTCTCAAAGATGGCAGAGTCGCGGCTACGTTCGCATTCACCACACTTCTCAAGGGTGCGTCTCCGAGAGACCATCATACGCTTGACTCGGATGACGAATGTAATGTAACCATTCCTTACAATGTGCTCACCATAAAGAATGAGCACTAACGACTTGTGTGCATAGCCCAACATTATACCCTGTTCCCGCTTTCATTGGGCCAAATACTTCGCGAATATGCGGTGACAGAGCTTCATTTGACACTCAATGCTGGGCATTGGAATTATGATAGATGGGGATACCCCGACGAACCTGGCGTTGGGGCAGGCGCGGAGCTGTGGGCTTGGATGGGCGCTGATTCTGAGGCCTCGTGAGCTGTGGATTTGTCCTTGAGCTGTTGTTCAACTCACTCATTTCGCTTCCTAGTGCTGATGTTAGATGGAAAGGCTTGAGAAATGCCCTGGCAGGCCTATTCTGCGCCTCCATAAGCGGACTGGACGAACAACATACTACCTCGCCAATTATTTCATTCCCACCGCTAGGTTCCTTACCCGCCTTCGCCACCCATAACCAAACTTCGTCTCATACCCTCCGACACGCTAGCCTCCCATCGGAACATGTCTGCACTGAGAATCTAACCCCTTTCCTAAAACTCCTGCCGTGCAAGTCGTATTCTGGAATTGCCTCTCTTTTGAATCCCCACCGCATATTTGACGCTGACTGGCATGGAATGAGTGTCCATGTCCTGTGGATACCAGATAAAGGTGTTCAAGTTCGCTTGGCATTTCAAGCTGTAATCGACCCTTTAAGATATTCCCAAAGTAACGATCGAAGTCAGTAAAGCACTTGCTTACGTGGATACCTTCTTGACGCCTTCTTCCCAGATTGGAGTCTACAGGGTATGTTTGGCCGTACGATCGAGCAACGTTGTCCGGCCACCCGGACGAGCGAGATACGGGTTCAATTGCCTACGGATGCCATGTACTCAATACAACCCGAACCTCGTACCGCCGAGGGCGTTGCATATTATGATCTAGAGCATGGTACCGCTTTTCCCCCATCTCTACAGCGTAGTCAACTAAGGACTGCTCCAGGGACACTTCCACTCGACGTAGCCATGTTCTGGGCGGAGAGCTTCCAGCATCGTACGTATATGTCCTATCCAGGTCCTCGTACCTTTCTGATCTTGCGTTCCAGCATCAATCGAGGACCTCCGAAATACATCCCCATTACCCATCTCAGTCGACCGAACTCTCAAAGGGACGAGTCAAGCCGCCGGCCAGCTCTCTCTGGTCATCAGTAACCGACTTCCAAGCACCGACTTGAAGGTGGTCTACCTCGAAACCATGCCATGGCACCTACAACTGTATCTGCACACAATGCACGCAGAAACAATTCGAGGAGCTCACGATTCACTTAACCAAAAGCCTGACGAGTTCACATCACTCATCAGCTACATACCTAGTATCCCACACTCACGTCCAACAACACTACAAGTACTTGTACGAATACCAGCCAACTCGACCATCGATGTAAAAATGGATGTAACAAAATCGTTCCTGAGATATACAGAGTATCCACCTGACGCACAAAGAGGATGGGACTTACCACCCGCCGTATTCAGCGTTCTCGACCCCGAAGACGAACGCAGCACATCAAACCAGAAACATGTCCTTGTCGAAGTTCCGAAACGATGGAAACTGTACACACGGCCCCTATTGGTCGATCTGGCCACGCCAGATTTCAGCATGCCGTACAATGTAATAATATTTACTTGTTCACTCATTGCTTTTCTATTCGGGACGGTATTTAATCTGTTGACAAGGAAGTTTGTTGTCGTGAAGCTTGATGGAGAGAGTAAGCAGAAAAGGGAATAATTTTGGGCGCGGTAGATACCTGTGTAACATCTCGTGGGTACCTAAACTTTGGTAATGACTTGCTCATATGTCTGCACTATTTGTGCGACAAGATTTAATGAAGCGTTCGAATTCACAACGGTGAAAAACATATTTATCCAACATGGCGTTCCGCTGGCTATCTCGACATATACCAAGATCCTATGACCGGTGAGTGAGCGTACGTTTGATCTCGTTCAATATTCGTGTTCAGCCATAATCAGTTGACCATCGATCACACCATCAGGCCGCCAGACACTCACCCTATTCAGGTTGAGGCCATACCTCGCTTTTCCTATTTCCCCAGCCCCATCGAAATCGATAAGCATAAAAGGCTCTTTGTCATCTGAGCTCATGATGTTTTCACCACGGGGGTCGCAATGCACATAGTTATTGTGGTGCAGTTCGCTCAATGCTGCTTCAACTTTTCCGATAATCGGATGGGACGGGGAAAGAGACTCGTAAGTACAAGTCATGGGCTCATAATCGGCGTAGATGACCTCCATGACCACTATCAGTCATCCACCAGCGATACGCTCAAAGTGCTTCACTGCTGGTGCATATCCTCTTGCTGCACAAAATGGGTGTACTTCAATCGAATAAGAGCAGACAATTTTGATGCAAATATCCTCATGATTTTCATCTAGCACTGCAAAGAACAATAGTTTGTTCGGAGAAGGTTGCAGCAGGTGGGAAAAGTGTCGCCTGTTCCCGCCCTCGTCATAAGAAGTGGGGTAAAAAAAAGTGAACGGAGTACTTGAAGGTCCGACCATGATAAGTGCGTTGTAATACTCCTGCAATGAGTGAATTGCCGTCTTTAAGGCGCCCAGATGACGAGCAAGAGTTGCCTCTGCTTCAATATCGGTAGGGGGAAAGTGCATTGGCAGAACCGTGGAGAGTGGTTCTAGTGTCGGTCTCCCGGTCCAGACAACACCAGCAAAGCCGATATATGGACCTAAGAAAAATGCCAATCAGATAGTTCACCACAACGAGTAAACACTGTCACCGAAAAAAAACATGGAAAGACGGAGTTATGCCATCTTGGAGCTTGATCTCTTGTAGCTTCGAGGTAATAAAAACCTGCCTGAGTATACGGGTCCGCCCCGGTGGATCCAAGCTCGTTTTTTAAATTCTGCGAACGCATAACAATGAGTGCCTCGATCTCTGTTGTCCGCTGTTAATCTACGTTCAGTATAACGATATACTCGACCCCAGTGGTCACAAAATGAACACCATATTTCGAAAAAACTCTGCCGATTGCCGCGCGCCTTTCCTCACCCTCGTGGAAGCCTGACATTGTATGTGATAGCATTAGTGCAAATTGAGCATCGCCTGATGTTACTTCGTGATTTCGACAGTTGTCAAGAAATTCAGGATGCAATAGCATCACGGGAATACTTGCCGTAGCATCCGGAGGACGATTGCAAAGTATCTTCTCGGAAATCCCTTGTCGATTTGCGAAATACAAAGCTTGACCAGCAAGGGAAGGAGGCATCCAGCGGCGGACCTTGACGAACTGCTCCCACTTCTGTTTTACATTCGGTGATAAAACTCGGCCCAACGGGTCGACTAGCAAGCCATTAGTGTCGGTTATGGAAGTGGGAAATACTTGGACATACTACTAACTTCCTCCATTTCAACGAGAACATGAACACACCTACAAGGTAGGGAAGGGAAGACCACGGACAGTGCAGAAGTTGGATCCAAGATAAGTCCTTCAGTGTTTTCGAGGCTTTGTTCCAAGTTTTCAGTCGATACTAAGACCCACCGAAGAGTAATACGACCGACACACTCGTAGTAATATTTCACAGCCGGCTCTTCTCTGATTTTATCTATAAGGTGGGATACCGTCTTTGTACTTTCAACCTCAACACCAAAGATACGTGAGACACAACATTCTTCCGCCTTCACGATGCAAAATATCCGAAAGACTAATCATATTTCAACTTAAAAATCAAAAAGCGAGTATCTAAACTCACGACGGCCAGCGTAATCAACAACAAGATGTAAGCATTTCTTTCTCGGCTCGGGTTTGAAAATAGATGAAACCCTGTCCAGGTCCCTCAGAACATTTTTCCTGGAGCTAGTGGCTGTCTTCACAGCGTCAGAGCTCTTTGTCATTGACAGTGGCCAGTACGTTATCGATGACAAGATAGAGAATTAAATCGTTGAAAGGGACTCTATTCGGCACTATCGAGAACTTTACAGTTTCTCTTTTGAGGTCTTCAACACTAGCAGTAGCACCAATATTCACTTGAAGATGGAAGGAGTGCCCGAGAATTAACCAATTGAGCCGGAGCTGATCCCCAGACATGATAGAAGAAGGACAACGTTATCGATAGGATCGTTGACAGTTGCTGTGCGTGCGTTGTGCGTATGAGAATCAAGGACTAAAGGCCACACAGTTGCGTCGCAGCTCACGTCAAAAAAGGCCGAATAATGCAGCAAATCGCCCCTGGGCCCTGCCTGTTCGGGGCGCATAAAGATTATAACGCAGCCGCGCTTATATAACATAGTGTGTGATAGAACATGTGCCCCAAAGAAAATCATACAGATGAATATCATAAATTTTAGCTTCTTGCGTCTAAACCAGGGGCTACGTTCCATATATTTCGAATTCTCCATCTCTTTTCGATATGCCTTATTTTTACTCCTTTATTGAATAGAACACAATATATTGCGAGTGTGTGTAGCTAACACTACATGGATATATGGTTAAACTAACTACCTCGCGAGATAGTGTGACTGTGATACGAGAAGCACTGGAAGGGGAGGACAACTGAGGAGTAAGTATTATATACTTTTGAAACTATGAAAGAAAGGGGAACTATCCGTAGTCTAACAAATCGTCTGTAGGAACATCTGCAAATGATGCAGCACTATGAAACTTGTTGAGCCATTTGATGAGGTTTGAACATCCCTCGTGGTCTCTGTTAAGGTCGAGGATCGACCTGTTAATCGGTTGGTATTTCGAGCAATGTGTTAGGATGCGGGTGCGGTCGTGGGGTACTTCATCTACTGGGCATAGGTCGTTGGTAGAGAACTTGAAGCGCTTGCGGAAGGGACCACATGGGAGGTGATTAGAAAGTAATCTTACAGTTCGGGTCGTAATGTCGACAGAGTCGCTTATTAGTTCGAAAAGGTATACCCGCCACGAATTTCTTTTTCTTGTGTTTGAGCCGAAGGAAGCTACTGCTACCCGAGGATGATCTCGACTGGACTTCTTCTGAGCAGGGTTTGCGTGCTTCTAGGATTAACATTCTGGTTCTATGAGCGAGGGACGTCATTCGAAAGCGTAGTTTGGGGCCGTCATAAGAGGACACGAGGGAGTCAACCCTTTCATTCTCTTTTATTCCTACGTGGGAAGGGGTCCATGGTGTAATAGTTTTGCGATCGTTCTCCTCTGCGAGCCAAGGTCTGATGATTCGTGTCGAGTTGATGTGAGTGTTGGTATCCCAGATTCCTTTGGCCGCCGCGTCGTTATCCACCAACAGAAGGATACGAGTTGATTTGGCATTGAGGCTGCCCATGCTAGCGCGCTTTCGATAGCTTGTAGTTCGGCGTCATAGGAGGCATAAGCGTTAACCACGAACGCATTGAAAACTACTTCTTGGTTGTTGATCCATCCGAAGGGATCCAGGAAGGCATTAAAACCTATAAGCCATTGGTCAAAGGGTTTTGACCCCTTCTTTGGGTGATGGTAATTTTCGAAGAGGATTCGGTCGAAGAAGATATCCAGCACGCGGTTCCCTTTTTCTTGCTCGGGGTGAGTCGCCATTAGGACTTCGTCGCAAATGGTTCTAACATCCCGACATAGGTCGATGGTGGTTGGAGTTAGCTCTCTTCTATTCAATTTATTTCCAGGTTTCTTGTTGAAAGCTGGCCCTGATGCGGGTACAGTCTCAATCTAGTAATGCACCATGTGATCAAGCACCATTAAGTTGCTGATTACCCCCCCATATCATTGCACAATGGA